>CM038226.1:19501731-19627192 GCA_021442155.1 Cymbidium sinense
TTAAGTTTTAAATTTTTTTTGTTTATTTTATTTTTCAATCTTATTTAGTTTAGGTTTAGGTTTTTAGGTTTTTATGTTTTAATGTTTAGGGTTTAGGGTTTAGGGTTTAGGGTTTGGTGTTTAGGTTTTGGGGTATAGGGTTGTAGGTTTTAGGGTTTAAAGTTTAGGGTTTAGGGTTTAAGGTTTAGGATTTGGGGTTTTTCGATTTAGGGTTTAGGGTTTAGGGTTTAGGGTTGTATGTTTAGAGTTTAGGGTTTAGGGTTAGTTTTAGGTTTAGGTTTAAGGTTTAGATTTAGGTTTAGTGTTTAGGGTTTAGGGTTTAGGTCTTTTTTTAAAATTAGATTTAGGTTTATTTAGTTTATTTTTTATTTATTTTAGTTTTTTTTTTTCTATGTATATTTTTTATTTTTATTTAGTTTACTTTATTTATTTTAGGTTTATTTAATTTTGTTTAGGTTATCTATTTTAGTTTATTTTTTCGGTTTAGGTTTATGCTTATTTTTTAGTTTGGTTTTATTTTAATTTTTTTTCAGGTTTAGGTTATATTTTTTATTTTTAAGTTTATGTTGAAGTTTTTATTTTATTTTTTTAGGTTTAGGTTTTAGGTTTTATTTTAGGTTTATATGTTTAATATTTCAGTTTAGGTTTAGGTTTATTTTTAGTTTATTTTATTTTATTTAGTTTAGGGTTTAGGTTTAGTTTATTTTTGGTTTAAGTTTAAGTTTTATTTAATTTAGTTCAGCTTATTTTAGTTCAAGTTTAGGTTTATTTTATTTTGTTTATTTTAGGTTTAGGTTTTTTTTGTTTAGGGTTTAGGTTATATTTTTTATTTATTTTAAGGTTTGTTTTTTTAGGTTTAGGTTTTATTTAGTTTCTATTTTATTTTATTTTAAGTTAATTTTATTTTTATTTTACGTTTAGTTTCTATTTTATTTTGGTGTTTTATTTTTAGGTTTATTTTATTTTTTAGTTTACTTTAGGATTTTATTTTATTTAATTTTAGTTTAGTTTTTATTTTTTATTTTATTTTGTTTTTATGTTTTAGTTTAGATTTAGGTTTAGGCTTTAGTTTAGGTATTTATTTTATTTATGTTTAGGTTTTTTATTTTATTTTTTAGTTTTATTTAGTTTAGGTTTAAGTATTTAAGTTTTAGGGTTTAGGGTTTAGGGTTTAGGGTTTAGGGTTTAGGGTTTAGGGTTTAAGGTTTAGGGTTTAGGATTTAGGGCTCAAGGTTTGGGGTTTAGGTTTTAAGGTTTAGGGTTATAGGTTTTAGGTTTTAGGGTTTTAGGTTTAGGGTTTAGGGTTTGGGGTTTTTTATGGTTTAGGGTATAGGGTTTAAGGTTGAGGGTTATAGGTTTAGAGTTTAGGGTTTCGGGTTTAGTGTTGAGAGTTTAGGGTTTTTCTTAGAAAAATTAAGTAAACCGATAGGTTTAGGTTTATTTAGTTTATTTTTTAATTTTTTTAACTTAGTTTATTTTATTTATTTATGTTTATTTTTTATTTTTATTTAGTTTAGTTTATTTATTTTAGTTTTATTTATTTTAGTTTATGTTTTTTATTTTAGTTTATTTTTTAGGTTTAGGTTTATGCTTATTTTTTAGTTGAGTTTTATTTTTAGTTTATTTTTTAGGTTGAGATTTTATTTTTTATGTTTAGTTTTAAGTTGAAGTTTTTATTTTATTTTTTTGGGTTTACGTTTTAGATTTTTATTTTAGGATTATTTTTAGGTTTAATTTTTTAGCTTAGCTTTAGGTTTATTTTTAGTTTATTTTATTTTATTTAGTTTAAGGTTTAGGTTTAGTTTAATTTTAGTTTAGGTTTAGGTTTTATTTATTTTAGTTTAGTTTATTTTAGTTTAGGTTTAGGTTAATTTTATTTTCTTTATTTTAGGTTTAGTTTTTTTTTAGTTTAGGGTTTATGTTTTATTTTTTATTTATTTTTAAGCTTTGTTTTTAAGCTTATTTTTTAGGTTTAAGTTTTTATTTAGTTTTTAATTTATTTTATTTTGGGTTTATTATATTTTTATTTTATGTTTAGTTTTTATTTTATTAGGTTTTTTTAGCTTTATTTTATATTTTAGTTTAGTTAATATTTTTATTTATTTTATTTTAGTTTAATTTTTATTTTTTATTTTAACTTATATTTACGTTTAGGTTTAGGTTTAGGTTTAGGTTTAGGTTTAAGTTTATGTTTTAGTTTAGGTTTTTATTTTATTTTATTTTTTTATTTTATTTAGTTTAGGTTGAGGTTTTTGGTTTTTAAGATTTAGGGTTTAGGGTTTAGGCGTCCCACAGGCGGCTGTATGTGAATCTGATGAAAAATGTGCTAAGTTTACATGGCCAGTGCAGTGTTAAATAAGCAAGGTTCCCACATTTTGGACGGATGGGCAAAGAAGTTAGTCCATGAAACTAGAATTAGGTTAGATCTTGGAATATAGGTACTCTTACAGGTAAATTAATGGAATTAATAGATATTATGGTTCATAGAAAGATAAATATTTTATGTGTTCAAGAAACTAAATGGGTTGGTGAGAGAGGAGATTGATAGTTTAGGTTTTAAACTTTGGTATTAGTAAAAGTAGAACTAGAAATGGTGTAGGTGTGATTATAGATAAAAGTTTGAAGGATAATGTTATAAGTATTAATAGATGTGGAGATAGA
The DNA here is from genome assembly GCA_021442155.1 of Cymbidium sinense. Classification (NCBI taxonomy): domain Eukaryota; kingdom Viridiplantae; phylum Streptophyta; class Magnoliopsida; order Asparagales; family Orchidaceae; genus Cymbidium; species Cymbidium sinense. Next base: position 19,504,393 of record CM038226.1, read on the forward strand.
ATTATAGCTTTAAAGATTATTGTTGATACTAAGATTATCAATGTTATAAGTGTCTATGCTCCTCAAGTAGGCTTGGAGGTAAGCGTAAAAAAAATTTTGGAATGAATTAGAGGATTAATATACAGATACCTCTTGAAGAAAAGTATTTATTGGAGGAGATTTAAATGGACATGTTGGTAGAGTAGTAGAAGATTTTAAAAGTATTCATGGTGGTTATGGATTTGGGTTACTAATGAAGAAGGTAGGACTATATTAGATTTTGCTTTAGCTTATGATTTTGTAGTTGCTAATACTTTTTTTAAGAAAAGAGATGAACATATTATTACTTATAAAAATGGATCTAGTAAAACAAGATTGATTATTTTAGATAAGAAAAATAGATCGTTTAAATTGTAAAGATTGTAGGTCATAGTGAAATTTTAAGTACCCAACATCGACTATTAGTTTTAGATTTTAAGATGAAAGGTTGTAAGAGAAAAAATAAACTAAATTATTGTCCTAGGATTAGATGGGGACACTTAAAGAACACAAATAAAAATATTTTTAAGAGCAAGCTACAAGATATTAGAATTTGGGGTGTTCATAAAGATGCTAACGTTATGTGGGAAAAAATATCAAGTGAAATTAAACAAGTTGCTAAAGATGCTTGGAGAATCAAAGGAAAAGCTTCTTTTAATAAGAATAGTTGGTGGTGGAGTCGAGTGTGCAAGAAAAGATAAAAAAATAAGAAGCATTGTTATAAAACTTGGTTTAGATGTAAAAAATTAGGAGAATTGGGAAAGATATAAAGTCTGTAGAGATTCTAAGAAAGCAATATATGTTGCAATTTAGCTTTAGTGATTTATACAATAGATTAGATACCAAAGAAGGTGAAAGATGTATGTATAAGTTAGCCCAAAGAGATAGGAGAAGTAAAGACATAGTTCAAGTGCGGGGTATTAAGGATGAAAATAATAAAGTGCTTTTCTTAGAAAAAGATATTGAAAATAGGTGGATGAGATATTTTGATAAACTTTTCAATGAAGGATCTGAAAGTGATTGATTTTTTTAGCCTTAATACCTAAACAATAATAGAATTTCATTTCTATCATTAGTATTAGTAAATAGTTAGTGAAGCTTTAAAGATAATGAAATGTGGAAAAGCTGTAGGAGGATGATATTCCAATAGATGTGTGGAAATGTTTAGGAGATCAAGGAATTTCTTGGCTTACAAATCTTTTTTAATGTTATTTTAAAGACTAAAAGATGCGGATGAGTGGAGAAAGAGTCTATTGGTTCTATATTTAAGAATAAAGGTGATGCACAAGAGTGTGCAAATTATAGAGGAATTAAGTTAATGTGCCATACATTAAAATTATGGGAGAGAGTAATTGAGCATAGGTTACGATGTGATCTGAAGTTTCGACAATCAGTTTGGTTTCATGCGGTAGATCTACTATGGATGCTATACATTTGTTAAGAGGGTTGATAGAAGCATAGAAAGTAAGAAGGATCTACATATGATATTTATTGATTTAGAAAGCTTATGATAAAGTCTCAAGAGATGTTCTTTGGAGAGTTCTAGAACAGAAAAGAGTTAATATTGGTTATATTCAAGTTATTAAGGATATGTATACTAGAGCTATTACTTGTGTCCAAACACAAGGAGGATTGACAAAATATTTTCCTATTTCAGTTGGATTACATCAAGGATCAACATTAAGCCCTTATCTTTTTACTTTAGTTATGGATGTGCTTACGAGGCATTTACAAGAAGATGTACCTTGGTGTATGCTTTTCATGACATTCTTCTTGTTGATAAGACTAGAGGGAGTCCAAGAAACTTGATTTATGGAGGTCAACTTTAGAGTCTAAAGGTTTTAGTTTAAGTAGATCTAAACTGAATATATGGAGTGTAATTTTAGTTGTAGAAGTTTTAGTGATAGTGTTGTGACTTTAGGTGATCAAGTCATTAATAAGAGTGAGCGATTGAGATATTTAGGCTCTATTGTCCAAAATGATGGTGAAATAGATGGAGATGTTATTAGTAGAATTCAAGTTGGATGGTTGAAGTGGAGGAATGCATCGGCCTATTATGTGATAGAAAAGTTCCACTTAAACTTAAGGGAAAATTTTATAAGATGGTGGTAAGACACAATGACTTATGTGAGAATGTTGGCCAATAAAAGAAGCATAAGACTAAGTTAAGTGTTACGAGATGAGGATGCTTAGGTGGATGAGTGGCTTTACTCTTAGAGATAGAATGCAAAATGAGTATGTTGGGAAAAAGTTGGAGTAGCTCAGTGGTAGATAAGATTAGGGAGTCGCCTTAGATGGTTTGGCCACATAAAGCGTTATCCGATGACGATTAGGAGAGTAGATGCATTAGGTTTATGTTAAGAAAGGTAGAGGTAGACCTAAAAGACTTAGTTAAGATGTATAAATAATGATCTTAGTATACTTGAATTAGATGAGAATTTGACATAATAGGACACAATGGACGAAGATTCATACCCAGTGGGATTAAGGCTTGTTGTTGTTGTTGTTGTTGTTGTTGTAGGGTTTAGGGTTTAGGGTTTTGGGTTTAGGGTTTAGGGTTTAGGGTTGTAGGTTTTTGGGTTTTAGGTTAAGGGTTTAGGTTTAGGGGTTTAGGGTTTAGGGTTTTAAGGATTAGGGCTTTAGGTTTAGGGTTTAGGGTTTATGGTTAGTTTTAGGGTTTAGGGTTTAGGGTTAAGGTTCTTCTCTTTTAATTAAGTAACCTCGTGGGTTTGATTTATTTAATTTATTTAGTTTATGTTTATTTATTTTAGTTTATTTTATTTTTTATTTTATTTAGGTTTGTTTTTTTATTTAGTTTTGTTTATTTATTTTAGGTTTTTTTATTTTAGTTTAGATTTTTTATTTTAGTTTCTTTTTTAGGTTTAGATTTAGGCTTAGTTTTATTTTCTTAGTTTAGTATTATTTTTATTTTGTTTTTAGGTTTAAGTTTTATTTTTTATTTTAGGTTTAGGTTTAGATTTGTATTTTATTTTTTTAGGTTTAGGTTTTAGGTTTTTATTTTAGGTTTATTTTTAGGTTTTATTTTTTAAGTTGGGTTTAGGTTTATTTTTAGTTTAGTTTATCTTATTTAGTTTAAGGTTTAGGTTCAGTTTCTTTTAGGTTTAGTTTTATGATTTATTTATTTTATTTTAGTTTATTTTTTTAGGTTTAGGTTTATTTTATTCTATTTATTTTAGGTTTAGGTTTTTTTTTAGTTTAGGGTTCACTAATAATTTATTATTTGTTTTAAGTTTAGTTTTAGATTTATTTTTTTAGGTTTAGATTTTATTTAGTACTTATTTTATTTATTTTATTTTAGGTTTTTTATATTTTTTTAGTTTAGTTTAGGTTTTTATTTATTTTATTTTATTTTAATTTTTAGTTTTTATTTTTTATTATTTTTCTATTTAGGTTTAGGTTTAGGTTTAGGTTTTAGTTTAGGTTTTTTTATTTTATTTAGGTTTTGGTTTTTTTATTTATTTTATTTTTCAATTTTATTTAGTTTATGATTTAGGGTTTAAGGTTTAGGGTTGTAGGTTTTAGGGTTTAGGGTTGTAGGTTATAAGTTTGGGGTTTAGGATTAGTTTTAGGGTTTAGGGGGTTTTTTTAAAATTAAGTAAACCGATAGGTTTAGGTTTATTTAGTTTATTTTTTCTTTTAATTTAGTTTAATTTATTCATTTTAGGTTTATTTATTATAATTTAGGTTTTTTATTTTAGTTTATTTTTTAGGTTTAGATTTATGCTTATTTTTTAGTTTAGTTTTATTTTTTATGTTTAGGTTTTATTTATTATTTTTAGGTTTAGGTTGACATTTTTATTTTATTTTATTAGGTTTAGGTTTTAGGTTTATATTTTAGGTTTATTTTTAGGTTTAATTTTTTAGTTTAGCTTTAGGTTTACTCTTAGTTTATTTTTTTTATTTAGTTTAGGATTCAAGTTTTGTTTAATTTAAGTTTAGGTTTAGGTTTTATTTATCTTAGTTTAGTTTATTTTAGTTTAGGTTTAGGTTTATTTTATTTTGTTTATTTTAGGTTTAGGTTTTTTAGTTTAGGGTTTAGGTTTTTTTAGGTTTTATTTTTAGGTTTATTTTTTTGGTTTAGGTTTTTATTTAGTTTTTATTTTATTTTATTTTAGGTTAATTTTATTTTAATTTTATGTTTAGTTTTTATTTTATTTGGTTTTATTTTATTTTGTTAGTTTAGTTTAGGTTTTTATTTATTTTATTTTAGTTTAACTTTTATTTTTTTTCATTTATTTTATTTTTACATTTATGTTTAAATTTAGGTTTTAGTTTAGGTTTTTATTTTATTTTATTATTTTATTTTATTTAGGTTTAGGTTTATTTATTTATTTTATTTTTCGATTTAGGTTTTTGGGTTTTTTTGGGTTTATGGTTTAGGGTATAGTGTTTGGATTTTAGGGTTTTGGGTTTTGGGTTTACGGTTTATGGTTTATGGTTTTAAGGTTTAGGGTTTAGGGTTTGGTATTCATGGTTCACGGTTCAAGGTTTAGGGTTAGTTTTAGGGTTTAGGGTTGAGGGTTAAGATTCTTTTTAAAAAAAATTAAGTAAACTCGTAGGTTTAGGTTTATTTATTTTATCTAGTTTAATTTTATTTATTTTTATTTATTTTATTTTTTATATCTATTTGTATTTAGTTTAGTTTATTTATTTTAGGTTTATTTATTTTATTTTAAGTTTTCTGTTTTAGTTTTTTAGGTTTAGGTTTATTTTTATTTTGTTTTTTTAAGTTTAGGTTTTAATTTTTATTTTTAGGTTTAGGTTTAGGTATTTATTTTATTTTTATAGGTTTGGGTTTAGAATTTTATTTTAGTTTTATTCTTAGGTTTTATTTTCTAGTTTAAGTTTAGGCTTTTTTTAGTTTATTTTATTATATTAATGGTTTAGGTTTAGTTTATTTTTGGTTTTGGTTTAGGTTTTATTTATTTTAGTATAGTTTATTTTAGTTTAGGTTTTAGGTTTATTTTATTTTTATTTTAGGTTTAGGTATTATTTTTTTGTTTATTTTTAGGTTTAGTTTTTAGGTTATGTTTTTATTTAGTTTTTATGTTTATTTTATTCTTATTTTAGGTTTAGTTTTTATTTTATTTATGTAAAACTTGTTGAAATAATCATGGCATGAATCCTTTAAAACATTGTGTTAATGCTAGGGCATCCCCTAGAAACGATGCTCTGTATGGCCTGAATACAGTGAAAAATGTGTAAGGGCTGTTGCATCGATGTCCAGGTGCAGTGTTAAATAAGCAAGGGTTACCACATTATGGATGGATGCGGGCAAAGAAGTTAGTCCATGAAATTAGAATTAGGTTAGAAACATGGATTATAGGTACTCTTACAGGTTAACTAATGGAATGAATAGATATTATGGTTCATAGAAAGATAAATATTTTATGTGTTCAAGAAACTAAATTGGTTGGGGAGAAAGCAAAGGAGATTGATAGTTTAGATTTTAAACTTTGGTATTCAGGTAGAATTAATTAGAAATGGCGTAAGTGTGATTATAGATAAAAGTTTGAGGATAGTATTTATAAATATTAATAGATGCGGAGATAGAATTATAGGTTTAAAGATTATTGTTGATACTAAGATTATTAATGTTATAAGTGTTTATGCTCCTCAAGTAGGTTTGGATGTAAGCTCAAAAAAATTTTTTTGGAATGAATTAGAAGGATTAATATAGAAGATGCCTCTTGAAGAAAAAATATTTATTGGAGGAGATTTAAATGGACATGTTGGTAGAGTGGTAGAAGATTTTAAAAGTATTCATGGTGGTTATGGATTTGGAGTGCCTAATGAAGAAGGTAGGACTATATTAGATTTTACTTTAGCTATGATTTTGTAGTTAATACTTTATTTAAGAAAAGAGATGAGCATATTATTACTTATAAAATGAATCTAGTAAAACACATATTGATTATTTTCGATAAGAAAAATAGATTATTTAGATTGTAAAGATTGTAAGATCATTCCAAGTGAAAGTTTAAATACCCAACATCGATTATTAGTCTTAAATTTTAAGATGAAAGATTGGAAGATGAAACATAAATCAAATTATTGTCTGGATTAGATGGGGACACTTAAAAAAACTAATAAAAATATTTTAAAAGCAAGCAAAAGATTAGAATTTGGGATGTTCATAAGGAAGCTAATGTTATGTGGGAAAAAGTAGCAAGTGGCTAAAAATGTGTTTGGAGAATCAAAAGGAAAAGCTTCTTTTAATAAAAATACTTGGTGGTGGAGTCAAAATATGCAAGAAAAGATAAAAAAAGTGTTGTTATAAAACTTGGTTTAGATGTAAAAACTTAGAGAATTGGGAAAAATATAAAGTGGCATAGAGACTCTAAGAAAGCAATATATAATGCAAAAATTTTAGCTTTGATTTAAATAATAGATTAGATACCAAAGAAAGTGAAAGATGTATGTATAAGTTAGCTAACCAAAGAGATAGAAGAAGTTTTCTTATAAAAGGATATTGAAAATAGGTGGATGAGGTATTTTGACAAACTTTTCAATGAAGGATATGAAAATATGATTGATTTTTGCAACCTTAATACCTTAAACAAAAATAAAAAATGTTGTTTTTATCATCATATTAGTAAATCTGAAGTTAGAGAAGCTTTAAAGAAAATGAAATGTGGAAAAATAGTAGGACCTAATGATATTCCAATAGATGTGTGAAAATGTTTAGGAGATCAAGGAATTTCTTAGCTTACAAATCTTTTTAATGTTATTTTAAAGACTAAAAATATGCCAGATGAGTGGAGAAAGAGTTTGTTGATTCTTATATTTAGGAATAAAGGTGGTGCACAAGAGTGTGCAAATCATATAAGAATTAAGTTAATGTGTCACACATTAAAATTATGGGAGAGTGTAATTAAGCATAGGTTATGATGTGATATAAAATTTTCTCACAATCAGTTTGGTTTTGTGCCAGGTAAATCTACTATAGATGTTAAACATTTGTTAAGAGGTTTGATGGAGAAGTATAGAGAAAGCAAAAAGGATCTACATATGATATTTATTTATTTAGAAAAAGCTTATGACAAAGTTTCAAGAGATGTTCTTTGGAGAGTTATAGAAAATAGGTGTTAACATTGGTTATATTCAAGTCATTAAGGATATGTAAACTAAAGCTGTTACATGTGTCCAAACATAAGGACGATTGACAAAATATTTTCCTATTTTAGTTGGATTACATCAAGGATTAGCTTTAAGCCCTTATCCTTTTGTTTTAGTTATGAATGTTCTTACTAGGAATTTACAAGATGTACCTTGGTGTATGCTTTTTGCTGATGACATTCTTATTATTGATAAGACTGGAGAGGGAGTCTAAGAGAAACTTGAATTATGAAGGTCAACCTTAGAGTCTAAAGGTTTTTGTTTAAGTATATCTAAAACTGAATATATGGAGTGTAATTTTAGTTGTAGAAGTTATAGTGGTAATGTTGTGACATTAGGTGAACAACTCATTAAAAAGAGTGAGCGATTCAAATTTTTAGGCTATATTATTCAAAATGATGGTGAAATAGATGGAGATGTTATTAGTAAAATTCAAGTTGGATGGTTGAAGTGGAGGAATGCATCTTGTTGTGTGATAGAAAAGTCACTTAAACTTAAGGGAAAATTTTATAAGATGGTGGTAAAACCTATAATGATTTATGGTGCAGAAAGTTGGCCAATAAAAGAGAAGCATGAGACCAAGTTAAGTGTTTCAGAGATTAGGATGCTCAGGTGGATGAGTTGCTTTATAATTAGAGATAAAAGGTGAAATGATATGTTCCAGTGGCAGATAAGATTAGAGAGAGTCTCTTTAGATGGTTTGGCCAAATAAAGTGTCTGTCGTCCAATGACCCGATTAAGAGAGTAGATGCATTAGATTTGTCTTATGTTAAGAAAGGTAGAGGTAGACCAAAAATGACATGGTTAAGATGTATAAAAATTGACCATAGTATACTTGAATTAAATGAGAATTTGACACATAATAGAACACAATGGAGATGAAGGATTCATGTAGCGACCCCATTAATTATTAATTATTGTTGTTGTTGTTGTTGTAGGTTTCTTATTTTTTAATTTATTTTAGGTTTTTATTTAGTATATCTTAATTTAGTTCTTATTTTTTATTTTATTTATTTTCTTTTAGGATTAGGTTTAGGTTTAGGTTTAGGTTTTAGTATAGGCTTTTATTTTATTTTATTTTTTATTTTACTTTATTTTTAATTTTATTTTGGTTTAGATTTTTTATTTATTTTATTTTTAGGTTTTATTTAGTTTAGGTTTAGGTTTTAAGGGTTTAAGATTTAGGGTTTAGTGTTTAGGGTTAGTTGAGGGTATAGGGTTTAAGGTTTAGGGTTTGCGGTTTAGGGTTTTAAGTTTTAGGTCTAGGTTTCAAGTTTTAGTTTAGGGTTTAGGGTTTTTGGTTTTATTTTTAATAGAGAATAAATTCATATTCAACATTTCTTCTTTTTGATTTCATCAACCAAGTAACACACCAAGTTTTCTAAGACATAAGCGATGACATAGATAAAAAAAGAGCATGCATAGAGTAAATCAAAAACCCTAGATAACTAGAACTCTCTACTGTAAAGACATAGTTACATTGGCAACAGATCGGATTGGCCATTCTTTAGTATCTCCAGTTCCCATTAGAATCACCTCGTCCTCTCGAGTAGTAGGATCCACCATCATATCCTCGATCTCTTCCTCCCCACCACAGTAACCTTAGTCACTCTCCTCCATAACCACTGTCGACCACCTCCATATCCACCTTTAGCTCTAGGGTTTAGGGTTTAGGGTTTAGGATTTAAAGTTTACGGTTTAGGGTTAGTTTAGGTTTTAGGGTTCAGGGTTAGTTCTAGGGTTTAATGTTTAGGGTTTAGGATTTAGGGTTTAGGGTTTAGGGTTTTGGGTTTTGGGGTTTTTTTAATTAAGTAAATCGGTAGGTTTAGGTTAATTTAGTTTATTTTTTATTTATTTTATCTTAGTTTATTTTTTATTTTTACTTAATTTTGCTTATTTATTTTAGTATTATTTATTTTAGTTTTATTTTTTTTATTTTTTTTTAGGTTTAGGTTTATTTTTTAGTTGACTTTTTTTATTTTTATTTTTTAAGTTTAAGTTTTATTTTTTATTTTTAGGTTTAGGTTTAGGTTTTTATTTTAGTTTTTTATGTTTAGTTATTTGGTTTTTATTTTTTGTTTATTTTTTTGTTTTATTTTTTAGTTTAGGTTTTTTATTTCTTATATTTAGTTTAGGTTTAGTTTATTTTAGGCTTAGGTTTATTTTATTTTAGTTTAGTTTATTTTAGTTTAGGTTTAGGTTTATTTAAATTTTATTTTATTTTATTTTATTTTAGTTTAGGTTTTTTAGTTTAGGGTTTAAGTTTTATTTTTTATTTATTTCTAGGTTTTAATTTTAGGTTTATTTTTTAGGTTTAGGTTTTTATTTTATTTTATTTTAGGTTTATTTTACTTTTTATTTTACATTTAGTTTTTATTTTAGTTAGGTTTTTATTCGTAGGTTTATTTTATTTTTTTAGTTTTATTTAGGTTTTTATTTATTTTATTTTAGGTTATTTTTATTATTTTATTTTATTTTATTTTAGGTTAAGGTTTAGGTTTTAGTTTAGGTTTTATTTTATTTTATTTTATTTTATTTAGGTTTAGGTTTTTTATATATTTTATTTTTAGGTTTTATTTATTTTAGGTTTAGGTTTTAGGGTTTAGGGTTTAGGTTTAGGGTTTAGGGTTTAAGGTTTAGGATTTAGGGTTTAGGGTTTAGGGTTTTAGGGTTTTGGCTTTAAGGTTAGGGTTTAGGGTTTAGTGTTTAGTGTTTAGTGTTTAGGGTTTAGGGTTTAGGGTTTTATGGTTTAGGGTTTAGAGTTAGCTTAGGCTTTTTTTAAATAAAGTAAATCGGAAGGTTAAGGTTTTCTTTATTTTATTTAGGGTTTTACTTTAGTTTAGGTTTAGATTTTATTTATTTTATTTTAGTTTATTTTAGTTTAGGTTTAGGTTTATTTTATTTTTACTTTAGGTTAAGGTTTTTTTATTTAATTTAGGCTTTCAGTTTTTATTTAATTTTTATTTTATTTTATTTTAGGTTTATTTTAGTTTTATTTTATGTTTATTTTTATTATTTTGTTTATTTATTTTAGGTTTAGGTTTATTTTAGTTTAGTTTTTTATTATTTTATTTTCATTTATTTAGTTATTTATTTTATTTATTTTATTTTTTTTATTTTATTTAGTTTAGTTTAGGTTTTAGGATTTTAGGGTTCAGGGTTTCACGATTTAGGATCTTAAGGTTTAGGGTTTAGGTTTATGGTTTAGGGTTTAGTCGTTAGGCTTTATGGTTTAGGATTTTTAAGGTTTAGGGTTTACGATCAACTTAGGGTTTAGAGTTAGTTTAGGGTTTAGGTTTAGGTTTAGGGTTTAGGCTTTGGGTTTTAGGTTTTAGTTTAATTTAAGTTTAGGTTGAGGTTTAGAGTTAGTTTGGGTTTATGGTTCAAGGTTTAAGGTTTAGGGTTTAGGGTTTAGGTTTAGGGTTTTTTTGGTTTTGAGGTTGTTGGTTTAGGGTTTAAGTTTTCCAGGCTGCATGGTTTGCTTGCTGAATGATTTCAGCATTTAGGGTTTAGGGCTCTTAGGTATAAGGCATAAGGCTTCAGGTTTTAGTTTGTGGTTTATTTTAGGGCTCGGTTCTTTTTAACACAGAACAACCACATTCAACATTTCTTTCCTGATCTTTCACCAACCCAAGTTTTCTTATCACACGAATGACATAGATAAAAAAATGAGCACATAGTGCAAACCAAAAACCCTAGATAACTAGAATCATCTATACTATAATGGCATAGTTCCACAAGTAGTAGATCGAAATGGCCATTCTCCAGTTTCTCTAGTTCCCATCAGAACCACCTCGGCTTCTCGAGTAGTGGGATCCACCATCATATCCTCGATCTCTCCCTCCATCACCACCATGGCTATAACCTCTATCCCTCCTCCCGCCTCCATAATCACCGCTGCTCGGACTAGCACCACCATATCCAGCCAGCATCCCCACCACCACTATGATAACCGCCCGCCTTCATCTCCACGCCAAATCTAGACAGCTCGGTTGATGGTGATGTTCCTACCGTCAAGGTTCTGCCCATTCTTAGGGTTTAGGTTTATTAGGTTTTAGGTTTTAGTTTATTTTTTAATTTATTTAGTTACTTAGGTTTGGGTTTGGTTTAGGTTTAGGGTTTAGGTTTTAGGGTTTAGGGTTTAGGGTTTAGGGTGGGTTATGGTGATTTAGGTGGGTAAGGTGGGATCAGGGGTGTGTGATTTAGTGGGTTTAGTGGTTTTAGGGCTTTAGCTTTTAGGGTTATGGTTTATGGTTTATTTTGTAGTTTAGTTTAGTTTTATTTTATTTTTAAGTTTAGGTTTTATTTTTATTTTAGGTTTAGGTTTAGGTTTTAATTTAATTTTTTTAGGTTTAGGTTTTAAGTTTATATTATAGGTTTATTTTTTGATTTTATTTTTTAGTTTATTTTATTTTATTTAGTTTAGGTTTAGGTTTATGTTTAGTTTATTTTAGATTTAGATTTAGGTTTTATTTATTTTAATTTAGTTTATTTTTTAGGTTGATTTCCCATGGCCAAGCTACCCTGCCAATAACCGATAGCATTCTTCTCACTAGAACCACCACCACAGAGGGAAGTTCTAGCACAAAGAGTCGGTGGTGTTTCCACCCCACCGCTACCCATGCTCACCTTCGCAAGTGTGTTTTAGCATCTCCCATTCCATCTAAGGCCATGAAGGCGATATCAGGAAAAGTGCACCTTAAGTGATCCGTATGGCCAGGATCCCTCCCCTACACCACCCATTGTGGTAAGGTCTCTCTCGACCTTCACGTGGTGGTGCGTGAGTGGCAACCCGAATCGTGGTCATTCCTTTACCAACTCCACCCATATGGATGAGATGGTGACAGCTATCACAGATATTCCAAATGACAGCTAAAGGGTAGGATCATCCTAAGATTGTTACCCCTATCACAGCCAGTATCAATTAGGATTATCATTCATCTAGTGAGTACAGTCTGCATAGGATTGACTCCCTTGTGACAGGATAGGTCCAGTGCCTCTCAGTGCATGATAACGATCATACCCATGAGCCTAAACTATTTATACCTGCTTAGATTGACCGTTCTTTAGATGAGATAGTTGCACATTATTTCGTGGAGAAGAAGGACATCTTGGGATTGCTTGGTTAGATGAGGAGAAGGTCGCTTTGACCATAAGGGATGACTTGTTAGAGATTCAGCTGGAGTCTGCATGGTCAACACTAGAGGATCTCTCCTTAGGGAACAACAAGCCATGGAAGGTGATGAGGTTGATCAGGAGGATAACGTAGAATCTGCTCAACACCTCCGACTTCAGTTGTGGTAGAAGGACAAGCATATTGATAAGATGGCACTCGCCATAGGACTTGTTAGTAGTGTCGCTTTAGAAACAAGCCCTCCAGCTTCATCCTATTATAGTCAATGTCAGTCAGCCTGTTAGTGCATGTCTTGGACCTAGCCAAGACTATACCTCCCATTGACCAAGGTAGCACTAGCTTGTATAGGAAGGTAGTGGAAAGTTCCTCCATACAAGAAAAAGATCTAAAATTCATGGTTGAGCAGCAATTGAAGGAAGCTTTGGCTCAAGCCCAGGGAGGATCATCAGTTTCCAAGGGTTGACCCTACCCAGAGGAATTCGATGCTATCCAATATCCCAAGGGTTTCGTGCCTCCTTCCTTCAAGAGCTTCGATGGCAGTGGGAATTCGGGGCAGCATATAGCTCACTTCAAGGCTAGTTGTTGCAACGTAGGTGGTAGTGATGCTTTACTCTTTAGACTCTTGTCAAGCATAGGTATTGCTTTTGATCAAGATAATGAACCAACATTTCGCTTAAGACATTTGTCGAAGTTAGAGAAAGCTTCATCAAGAGGTTTGTTGGAGCTCGCAAAGGGTTATTGTAGGTGATCTCACAAACAACACCGATGAGTCACTTGTTGATTATATTCTCGATGGTGTCCCCGAGTATGAAGTGTGAACCGCTATCAACATGCCATTGAGATTCTCTTGAAGAATATCCATGCCCGGGTTGCCTTCATGCTTAAGGGCTTCACTATCTATCCATTTGAGAAGCTAATCAACAAGGTGGCTAGTCTACAAGGAGAGGCCAAATAGTTACCTTCTCAAGATCAGTTGCCTAAGTAGAAGCTGCAGAAGGTTTATGAAAAGAAGCTAGGAGCAATAGCAGTGGTTGACAAGGGTAGCACCGAGATCACCAGATACCATGATCTCAATAGCCTCCACCTCCTTTTCCACCATCAGGAACATAAGCCTCCTCAGCCTCCATGGCTAGCATAGCCATCACCTCAGCCAAACCACCAGCAGTAGTGACATGCATATTCGCCGCCAGGTAGTTATAGTCCTCTTACTCTTTTAAATAAGTTAAAAAACCCTTATTCTTTAAGAGGGAGGTAATCGGAAGATCTTTAAGAATCTCTTAAAGAAGCCTATTTTTAGCTACGAGCCTAGAGACGGAGGAAGTAGACAAAAGTCATGATCCAAAATTTTGCTCTTACCACCGTATGCTAAGCCATATTTAGGAGGATTGCTTCACATTCAAGGACTGGCTTGAACATAATTTCAAGACCTATAGTTATCCCAAAGGAATACCTTATGGAATAACCTTCCGCCCATTAAGGTAATCCTTGGGGAAACAAGTGATCCTACCAAAACCAAAGAAGGTTGGGACATTTCTTTGTCTAAAACCTCTAAGAAAATAATTGAAGATCAAGAAACTTTCCCGAAGATGCCTGAGTCACTCAAACCTCCAACACCGAAGGTTTGCAAGGTGCGTGCCAACTCTAAGAAAGGGGAGCTCAAGAGAGTGAAGTAGCATGTGTTGGCCTGGGATAGCCCTTTAGCTTAGCCAATCAGTGTCCACCCTCTAGCCCAGCCTTCCGCACACTAACTTCTACCATTTCACTAGCTCTTTATTTCTTCTACTAGTAGAACTTGTATCGGATAAGGGCATCAAATCTTACCCCACTCACCCTACTTTACTTACTTTGTAACCCCAAATACTTTCAATAAATTGAAGAATAAAGCTGATTTGAATTATATCTATGTCTCTTCTGATGAGTTGTCTTCTTCTATTTCTAACGATAACTCTTCAAGTCTAATTAGCTATAATAATTCTAATCTTCTTTATGATTCAAAGTTGGACTTTCTAATCGAATACTACAAGTTCACCTCTTGAGATATACTTTGAATCATCCACCTAAGGATCCCATAGGAGAAGTCAGGTGAGCGATGTGTGTGTAGAACTTTCCACCACCTTGCCTCAAGAGATTACCGAAGTCAACCTCCGTAGTGGAAAGGTTCTACCTCCTAGGTAAGCACCTCTAGATAGACGGAAATAAGTCATTGGTCAAGATCGAGAAGCCCTTCCATAGGACACTTCACCCTTGGATATGCTTGTGGAAGACCAAGGTGGACTACAATGTCCTTTCACATCTAAGAAAGTTGCCATCTCCTAAGCATATATGATGCCCTTGTCTTATCCAAAGAGATGAGGGAGTCACTAATCAAGGCCCTCTTGATCCTAAATATGCTTAGCTCACGACCGCTATGAGGAAGCACATTATGAAAAACAAGCCTAAGGGATCACCTTCATGATGAAGACCTTCTTGGGGACTTGAGGAAAAGCGTCCCCTACATCACATTCAACATGGATAGTTTAGACTTACTAGAGTTCTCATAGATTCAGGTGCATCGGTGAACATTATGAGTCTAAAGACCCTTGCCTATTTGAGGATCGACATCTCCACACTCCGAGGAGATTGGATAATGCTGAGAGGATTCAATGATCAAGGCGAGGGGGCTTTAAGTTCCATTGTGTTGCTTTTGGAGATATGAAGACCAAAGTTCTACATCATCATTTAAAACTTCATTCACTACTTTTCTTGGTATGCCTTGGATACATCAAAATAAGATCATTTTGTCCTTCATCAAATTAAAAGATGGAATTGAATACCATGTCAACGGGGATGAAAAGCCTTTTTCAGTTAGAGAGGTTGAGATTTATGAGGATGTGACCTAATATCTTCCTCAACACACCCTTTCTCATGAACTTGGACAAAATTCAAATGCAAAATCAAAAAAAAAAAGAAAATGAAGAAAAGAAAAATAAAAAAAGAAAATGAAAAGAAAAGGAAAGTCCAAGTACACAAGAGAGGGAATAGAAGAAGAATTAGATTTGCGTATCACATTCCACCCACAATTCATTCCATCATATGGATATGTGGGTAGGATAGCTCAACCTCTACCAGGCAGAGGTAGAGGCAGAAACAGAGGCAATTTAGAGGTGGGAGACCCCTAGTTGGCCTTCAACCAATAAAGGTTGTGTTTCAGTTCATAGGAGTACCCCTACTATCCACCATAGACATGGAATCCAGCTGAGGATGAGTCTAATGTGATTAGTATACTAGTCAACCCCTCTGGTTCCATTGAGGTGACTTTTGACTGCATGAGACAAAGACCGACCTCCAAGCAAAGCAAAGTGTTTGAATCTAGTTTATGTGAAACTATTAGTTAGATACCTTTACCTCACTTACATCTCAAAAGTTGAAGGTTTAGTGGTTAAAGAAGTCCCCAAGTCTTCCAAAGGACATGAAAAGAGGTTCTTCATCATCCTCAAGTCCAGCTTGATGTAGGACTTGAGGAGGATACTTTAAAGAATTAATGGAATTACCTTTTGATTTTTACTTCCTTGTGCAAAAATCTTATACGAAAGGTTTGGTTCCTCACACATGGTCCAAGCACAAGAGATTGAGAAGTTATGGAACAAGACAGTGTGGGAAGCACAATTAAGAGCAAAACTAGGATACGCATGTGGGTGTCGATGATGATTTATTGTCTAGTTGTTACCAATCATTTAGAGATATTTTCTCACACATCCCCAACTCTTATGGGAATGTGTGTTTAGAATCGTGATGATCTAGATGATCTCCAAGTAAAAGAGACACCGCTAGAGTTTAAGGAGGATATTCATTCAATAATCGACATGCTTAAAAAAATCAACCTCAGGATAGAAGAAAATCCTTACCCGACATACATCAATTCATTGCTGAATGAAGAAGAAACCAATAACTTAGTTAGGCTATTGACTAAGTTTAAAGACTGCTTCACATGAAGTTATGAAGGGATGCCCAGATTATCTCCTAGCGTAGCAGTCCATAACTTAGCAATTGACCCTAACGTTGCCCCTATTAAGCAAGCTCTTAGACATATGCAATTAGAAATTGAACAATAGGTCATTTCTAAAGTCAAGAAACTTATCAATGTTGGTTTCATCAGGGTAGAAAAATATCTACCTAGCTAGTGTCAACCCAATTAAGAAGAAGAATGGCCAAATTCATATTTATTGATTTTAGGGACTTAAACAAGGCATGCCATAAAGATGAGTTTCCTTCCTATACAAGAATTAATGGTGGACATTGCCTCATCTCATGCAATCTTCTCTTTCATGGATGGATCATCTGGCTATAACCAAATCAAGATGCCTCCTAAAGATGAAAGAAGCACTACTTTTTGAACCCCGATCTAAATTTTTTGTTATAGGTTCATGCCTTTCGGCCTTTAAATTGCTAGGGCTACATACCAACGGGCCAAGACTCGGATCTTCAATGAACTCATCAATCATCGGTTGAGTGCTACATTGATGATCTCAGTCAAGTAGAGAAAAGGAAGACCACCTCTTTAACTTGAGAGTAGTTTTTGAATGGTTAAGATAATATAAACTCAAAATGAATCACCTGAAGTGTGCATTCAGAGTCACTTCAAGGAAATTTCTTGGGTTTGTTGTTCAACATCGGGGAATAGAAATAGATCCTAAAAAGATCAAAGCTATCTTAGAAATGCCACCTCTTAAGAGTTTAACGCAGCTCAGATCCTTTCAAGGATGGCTAGCATATCTAAGATGCTTTATCTCAAACTTATCGAGGAGATGCAAGCCATTCACTTATAAAAAAGGATGCCAAGTTCAAGTGAGATGATAAGTGTTAGCACGCATTCGAAGACATTAAAGAGTACTTGGTGAAGTCGCCAGCCTACCACTATCCTCAAGCTCATCATTTACACCGCAGATTGGATGACTCCCTTGATGTTGGCCCAAGCCAATGACAAAGGGAAGGAGAGTGCTCTCTACTACCTCATCCATCATCTGATCCCTATGAAGCAAACTATCCACCTATTGAGAAATATTGTCTAGCTTTGATCTTTGCATCTCAAAAGCTATGCTACATGCTTTTTCATAAGGTGAACTTGATCTCTCGAATAAATCTATTGTAGTATCTCATGACACGGCCAATGCTTTCTGGACATTTGGCTCATTGGTCTATGATACTCTCACAGTTTGATATCACATGCATACCCCCTCTATGCAGTAAAAGGACAAGCACTAGTGAATTTCTTAGCAGCACACCCACTTTCTGCTAATTTTTCATTTAGTGATGATCTCCCTGATGAACAAATCATGAACTTAGGGGAGGCCACAACCATTATTGGGTGATGTATGATGGTGCCGCTTCTTCTTAAACGTGAAGCACCATAATCTATTCTCCCAAGAAAGGCATGGGTAAGAATAGTTCTTCTAACTCTAAACCTTGATGTGATAGATTCTCATACTATATTTCCAACCCCTACACCAACAACAAAGCCGAGTATGAGGCATTGATTGTCAGTCTAGAGTTAGCCATCACTATTAGTGTCAAGAGCATCAACATCTTTGGGGATTCTCAGTTGGTCATCAACCAGATCATCGGGTCCTACCAAATCCTAAAGCCTAAGCTTCGTCATTACTATGAGTATACCATGAAGTTGTTGGCCCAGATTCCCAAAGTCACTATCTACAAGGTTCCCCGAGAAGAGAATGTAGTAGTAGATGCCTTGGCCAAACTTGCCAAAGAGTTGGCATGTCTGGAAGATGAGTCCATTTCAATAAGGGTCTAAAATAGACAAGTTCTATCCCTTATTGATTTTGAACTCATCGAGAGACTTTCTCTTGAAGGGGAGGTTACCCTTGCCAAAATGGATAAGGAGCTGGATTGGAGGCAACCATTCATAGATTACTAGAGCACACAAACTACCTCAAGAAAAGTCACAAGCTTATCGTGAAACAGAGCTCTATCCCATGCTCTTGTTGATACCCCTATACCGCCCCAATGATGGTTATGCTATTTAAACAAATACAAATTTTTTTGGGTTTTGAAATATGTCTTCATTAGTCTTATTTGAAACATCATTTAGATCTATTTTAGAAGTATATTTAAATTAAATTATTATGCTGAAATTATTTTCATATTTGCTAGATCTCACTTTTTAATTAATAGCTTACTAGACTAGTTAGATCTATCATATACTAATTTTATTTAAGTATTGTGTGATCATTTGCATTAATTGAAAGGATCTTTTTGGTTAAAATAAAATAAAATATTCCTTGCTAAAATTTATTTTATTGTTAAAGAATATTAGTGAATTTATTTCAAAATCATTTTATATTAGTCTACAAATTGTAATAACATAAACATCTTAGTAGATCACTAAGATATTTAATTTATATTTTCTTATCAACATTAAGTGAGCATTTTATCATGCCAAAATTTTAAGTTGTAAAGTGATCATTTATATGTTGTGAGATCACTTTTGAATTGGATAGTTTGGTATATTTGTGAGAGATTTATTTTATCAAAATTTATTATTTTATATTTTTCTTTTATGTTGTAAAATTTATATCTTGTACTCGTCCCTTTCTAGGAGAGTACATATTGTTGTAGGGGTTGTAATCGCCCCATTATAGGAGAGTACTATTTATAAGCTATTTTACATTTAGTGGATTCCTAGCTAGGGGTGGTTAGGCGTGGATGTCGATCGGTTTTTGGGTTTGGCTAAACCACATAAAAATTGTGTGCCTATTGTCTCTTTACTTGATAGACTTTATTTTTTTTGTTGCATTATGAATTTTTATCTTATCATTATAAAATATAAATTAATTTTGTTAAAACTTAAAATTTAAGAATTTCACTTTTAAAATTTTTAATATCATTTATTTTAGTTTAGTTTTTTATTTTAGTTTATTTTATAGTTTTAGGTTTAGGAGTAGGTTATTCTTAGTTGAGTTTAATTTTTATTTAATTTTTTAGGTTTAGGTTTTATTTTATTTATTTTTTTAGGTTTAGGTTTTAGGTTTTGATTTTTGACTTATTTTTAGGTTTTATT
Organism: Cymbidium sinense; assembly: GCA_021442155.1. Lineage (NCBI taxonomy): Eukaryota > Viridiplantae > Streptophyta > Magnoliopsida > Asparagales > Orchidaceae > Cymbidium > Cymbidium sinense. Next base: position 19,523,739 of record CM038226.1, read on the forward strand.
TTTAGTTTAGGTTTAGGTTAATTTTTAGTTTATTTTATTTTATTTAGTTTAGGATTAGGTTTAGGTCTAAGTTTAGTTTATTTTAGTATTAGGTTTTGGTTTTATTTATTTTATTTTAGTTTAGTTTACTTTAGTTTAGGTTTAGGTTTATTTTCTTTTGTTTATTTTATTTTTATATTAGGTTTAGTTTTTATTTTTAGTTTAGGGTTTGAGTTTTATTTTTTATTTATTTCTAAGTTTTACTTTTAGGTTAATTTTTTAGCTTTAGATTTTTATTTGGTTTTCATTTTATTTTATTTTAGGTTTATTTTATTTTTATTTTACATTTAGTTTTTATTTTATTTAAGTTTTTCATGCTTAGGTTTATTTTATTTTTTTGGTTTAGTTTAATTATTTATTTATTTTAATTTAGTTTATTTTCATTTTATTTTATTTTTAGGTTTAGGTTTAGGTTTTAGTTTAGTTTTATTTTTTTTTAATTTTATTTAGGTTTAGGTTTATTTATTTTTTTTTATTTGTAGTTTTTATTTACATTAGGTTTAAGTTTTTTGGTTTTTAGGGTTTAAGGTTTAAGGTTTTGGGTTTAGGGTTTACAGTTTAGGTTTAGGTTTTATTTATTTTAGCTTAGTTTATTTTAGTTTAGGTTTAGGTTTATTTTATTTTTATTTTAGGTTTAGTTTTTTTTTTAGTTTAGGGTTTAGGTTTTATTTTTTATTTATTTTTATGTTTTACTTTTAGGTTTTATTTTTTAGGTTTAGATTTTTATTTAGTTTTTATTTTATTTTATTTTTGCTTTATTTTTTATTTTAAGTTTAGTTTTTATTTTATTTAGGTTTATTATTTTTTAATTTAGCTTAAGTTTTTATTTATTTTATTTTAGTTTAGTTTTTAATTTTTATTTTATTTTTTTAGGTTAAAGTTTAGGTTTAGGTTTTAGTTTAGGTTTTATTTTATTATTTTATTTTAGTTTAAGTTTTTTTTTATTTTACTTTTAGGTTTTATTTAGTTTAGGTTTAGGTTTTTAGCATTTTAGATGTTAGGGTTTAGGGTTAATTGAGGGTTTAGGTTTAGGTTTGGGGTTTAGGGTTTAGTCGGTTTTACTATTTAGGGGTTTATGGTTTAGGGTTTAGGGTTTAGGGTTTTTAGGGTTTATGGTTTAAGGTTTATAGTTTAGGTTTTAGGTCTAGGGTTCAGGTGTTAGTTTGGGGTTTAGGGTTTTTGGTTTCATTTTAACAGATAAATTAAGATTGACATTTCTTCTTTACAATTTCATCAACCAAGTAACACCTAAGTTTTTTTTAAGACAGACCGACATAGATAAAATATGAGCATGCATAGAGAAAATAATAAACCACAGATAACTAGAATTGTCTCTATATAATGACATAGTTCCATAAGCGTAGTAGATCATTAGCCATTCTTGGTTTCTCCGGTTCTCATGAACCCACGACCTCTTGAATAATGGGATCCACCATCATATCCCTAATTTCTCCCTCAGCCACCGGTTGTAACCTCCTCTCCTCATCCCACCTATCCACCCACCACTACTCACCACCATCTATATCCACCAACATCTCTAGATCCCCACCACCACTATGATAGCCACCTCTTCACCTCCACCCAGATCTAGGCTAGTTGATGGTGATGTTCAATCAAGGTTCTGCCCATTCTTAGGGATTAGGTTTAGGTTTAGGTTTATTAGAATTTAGGGTTTAGGTTTATTTTCTAATTTATTTAGTTACTTTAGGTTTATATGTAGGGTTTGGGGTGTAGGGTTTAGGGTTTAGGGTTTTGGGTTTAGGGTTTAGGGTTTAGGGTTTAGGGTTTTGGGTTTAGGGTTAGGGTTTAGGATTTTAGGGTTTATGCTTTTAGGGTTTATGGTTTAGGATTAGGGTTTTTGGATTTTTAGAGTTTCGGGTATAGAGTTGTAGGTTTAGGGTTTATGGTTTAGGGATAATTTTTGGGTTTTGGGTTCATGGATTATGGTTTAGGGTTTTAGATTTAAGGTTTAGGGTTTTTTATTTTTAAAATAAAGTAAACCAGAAGGTTTAGGTTTATTCAGTTTATTTAGTTAATTTTTTATTTATTTTAGGTTATTATATATTTTTATTTAGGTTTATTTTTATTTTTATTTAGTTTTGTTTTTATTTATTTTAGGTTTACTTTTTTTAGTTTAGGTTTTTTATTTTAATTTATTTTCTAAGTATAAGTTTAGGTTTAGGTTAATTTTTTAGTTGAGTTTTATTTTTATTTTATTTTTTAGGTTTAGGTTTTGTTTTTTATTTTTAGGTTTAGTTTTAGGTTTTTATTTTATTTTTTCAAGTTTAGGTTTTGGATTTTTATTTTAGGTTTATTTTTATGTATTATTTTTTTAGTTTTGGTTTAGCTTTATTTAAAGTTTATTTTATTTTATTTAGTTTAAGTTTAGGTCTAAGTTTAGTTTATTTTAGGTTAACATTTAAGTTTAGGTTTAAGTTTAGGTTTTATTTATTTTAGTTTAGGTTTAGGCTTATTTTATTTTATTTATTTTATTTTTTATTTTAGGTTTAAGTTTTTTTTTAGTTTAGGGTTTAGTTTTTTTATTTTTAGGTTTTTTTAGGTTTATATTTTATTTAGTTTTATTATATTTTATTTTATGTTTATTTTATTTTTATTTTACATTTAGTTTTATTTTTTTAAGGTTTTATTCTTTAGTTTATTTTAATTTATTTTTAGTTTAGGTTTTCCTTTATTTTATTTTAGTTTAGTTTAAATTTTTTTAAGGTTTAGGTTTAGGTTCAACTTTAGGTTTTTATTTTATTTAAGTTTAGGTTTATTTATTTATTTTTTATTTTGGTTTTATTTAGTTTAGGTTTAGGTTTTTAGGTTTTTAGGCTTTATGGTTTAGGATTTTAGGGTTTAGGCTGAGTTTAGGTTTAGTATTTTGGGTTTTAGGTTTAGGTGTTTAGGTTTTAGGGTTTAGGGTTTAGGGTTAGTTTAGGGATTTAGGGTTGGTTTAGGTTTTAGGTTTTAGGTTTAAGGTTAGGGTTAGTTAGTTTAGGTTTAGGTTTAGGGTTTAGGGGAGGTTAGGGTTAGGTTTGAGTTTAGGGTTTAAGGGTTTATGATTGATTGTAGTAGGTTTAGGTTGTGGTTTAGGATTTAAAGTTTAGTATTAGTTTTATGACTTATGGTTTAGGGATTTAGGTTTAGGGTTTAGGGTTTAGGGTTTAATTAAATTAAAGCTAGTTGGTTTAGGCTTATTTAGTTTATTTTTATTTATTTTAATTATTGTATTTTTTATTTTTATTTAGGTTTAGTTTTATTTTATTTAGTTTATTTTATTTATTTTAGTTGTATTTATTTAGTTTTGGTTTTATTTTAGTATATTTTTTATGAGTTTGGCATAGGTTTAGGTTTATTTTTTAGTTTAGTTTTATTTTTATTTTATTTTTTAGGTTTAAGTTTTTATTTGAATTTTTTAGGTTTAGGTTTTAAGTTTATTTTTAGGATTTATCTTTTTAGTTTAGGTTTAGGTTTATTTTTAGTTTATTTGATTGTATTTAGTTTAGGGTTTAAGCTTTATTTATTTTAATTTAGCTTATTTTAGTTTTGGTTTAGGTTTATTTTACTTTGTTTATTTTATATTTTAGGTTTAGTTTTTAATTTTAGTTTAAGGTTTGGGTTTATTTATTTATTTATTTATTTTTAGGTTTTAGTTTTTATTTAGTTTTTATTTTATTTTATTTTAGGTTTATTTTATTTTTATTTTATGTTTAGGTTTTTAGGTTTTCTATTTATATGTATATTTTATTTTATAGTTTAATTTAGGTTTTTGTTTATTTTATTTTTGTTTAGTTTTTTTTATATTTTTCTTTTATTTTTAGGTTTAGGTTTAGGGTTTAGTTTAGTTTTTTTTTAATTTTCTATTTTATTTAAGTTTACATTTTAAAATTATTTTACTTTAAAGTTTTATTTAGTTTTGGTATAGGTTTTTCAATTTTTGATTTTTAGGTTTTCAAGGTTTAGGGTTTAAGTTTTAGAGCTTAGGGTTTAGGTTTTGGGTTTTAAGTTTTAGGGTTTAGGGTTTAGGGTTTAGGCTTTAGGGTTTAGGGTTTTAGAGTTTATGATTTAGGGTTTAGGGTTTAGGGTTTTTTAAAATTTTTTTAATTTTTTCAATTAAGTTTTATTTAGTTTATTTTTTATTTATTTTATTTTTTATTTTATTTTTATTTAGTTTAGTTCATTTATTTAAATTTATTTTTACATTTGGGTTTAGGTTAAGGTTTATTTTTTAGTTTAGTTTTATTTTTACTTTATTTTTTGGTTTAGGTTTAGGTTTAGGTTCTTTTTTAAGTTTAGGTTTTAGGTTTTTATTTTATGTTTATTTTTAGGTATTATTTTTTAGTTTAGGTTTAGGTTTATTATAAATTTATCTTATTTTATTTAGTTTAAGTTTAGGTTTAGGTTTAGTTTACTTTAGGTTTAAATTTAGGTTTTATTTATTTTAGTTTAGTTTATCTTACTTTAGGTTTAGGTTTAGGTTTTTAACATTTTAGGGTTTAGGGTTTAGGGATTAAGTTTTAGGTTGTTATTTTGGGTTTATTTTTTGTTTTTTAGTTTAGGTTTAGGTTTACTTTTAGTTTATTTTATTTTATTTTGTTTAGGATTTTGTTAATGTTTATTTTAGGTTTAGGTTTAGGTTTTATTTGTTTTAATTTAGTTTATTTTAAGTTTAGGTTTAAGTTTATTTTATTTTGTTTATTTTATTTTTATTTTAGGTTTAGTTTTTATTTTTAGTTAAGGGTTTGGGTTTTATTTTTTATTTATTTCTAGGTTTTTTTTTTAGGTTTAGATTTTTATTTAATTTTTCTTTTATTTTATTTTAAATCTATTTTAATTTTATTTTACATTTAGTTTTTTTTTTTATTTAGGTTTTTTATTCTTAGGTTTATTTTCTTTCTTTTAGTTTAGGTTTTTATTTATTTTATTTTAGTTTATTTTATTTTTATGTTTAGGTTTAAGTTTTAGTTTAGGTTTCTATTTTATTTTATTTTATTTATGTTAAGGTTTATTTATTTTTATTTTATGTTTAGTTTTTATTTTATTTAGGTTTTTGATTCTTAGTTTTATTTTATTTTTTAGTTTAGTTTAGTTTTTTATTTATTTTATTTTAGGTTTTTTTTTTTTTTTTTTATTTTTAGGTTTAGGTTTAGGTTTTACTTTAGGTTTTATTTTATTTTATTATTTTATTTTATTTATGTTTAGGGTTTTAATTATTTTATTTTTAAGGTTTATTTAATTTAGGTTTAAGTTTTTAGGTTTTTAGGATTTAGGATTTAGGGTTTAGCATTTAGTGTTTTAAGGTTTAGGATTTTGGGGTTTAGTTTTTAGGGTTAAGGTTTAGGGTTTAGGGTTTAGGGTTTAGTGTTTAGGTTTAGGGTTTAGGTTTAAGGTTTAGGGTTTAGGGAGTTTATAGGTTAGGTTTAGGGTTTAAGTTTAAGGTTTAGGGTTTAGGTTTAGGTTTAGGTTTTAGGTTTTTTATTTTTAGGTTTAGGGTTTGGGGTTTAGGTTTAGGTTTTATTTATTTTAGGTTTTGTTTTATTTATTTTAGTTTAGGTTTAGTTTTTTGGGTTTATTTAGGTTTATTTATTTTAGGTTTAGTTTAATTTTAGGTTTATTTATTTTATGTTTTATTTTAGGTTTATTTTTATTTTGGTTTTATTATTTTATTTTATTTTATTTTTTTTAATTTATTATATTTTATTTTACATTTTAATTTTTTTATTTTTTTACTTTATTTTTAAGTTTATTTTATTTTAGTTTAGTTAAGTTTTATTTAATTTGTTTTGTTCTTTTTTATTTTATTTTATTTTTATTTTATTTTTAAGTTTAGTTTTTAGTTTTGGTTTTTATTTTATTTTATTTTTAAATTTTTTAGGTTTAAGTTTTTTATTTTTTTTCATTTTTTTTATTAAGTTTAGGTTTAGGTTTTAGGTTTTTTAGGTTTTGGTTTAGGTTTAGTGTTTTTTTTTGGGTTTAAGGTTTAGTTTAGGGTTTAGGCTTTAGGGTTTAGGGTTTTCTGGTTTAGGATTTATGATTTAGGGTTTAGTGTTAGTTTTAGTGTTTAGGGTTTAGGGTTAGGGTTTTATTTATTTATTTTTTATTTTTAATAAATTAAGTAGGCTTATGTTTATTTAGTTATTTTTTTATATATTTTAGTTTTCATATTTTATTTTATTTAGATTTATTTTTATTTTATTAGTTTATTTAATTTATTTATTTTAGGTTTTTTTTTTTATTATTTATTTTTACATTTAGGTTTAGGTTTAGGTTTTATTTTATTTTTAGGTTTAGGTTTAGGATTTTATTTTATTTTTCTGATTTTGGTTTAGGTTTTATTTTTCTTTAGGTTTGATTTATTTTTAGTTTAGGTTTATGTTTATTTTTAGTTTATTATTTAGTTTAGGCTTAGGTTTGGTTTAATTTATTTTAGTTTAGGTTTAGGTTTATTTTATTTTTATTTTAGGTTTAGGTTTGGTTTTAGGTTTATGTTTAAGTTTTATTTATTTTAATTTAGGTTTAGGTATATTTTATTTTTATTTTAGGTTTATGTTTTTGTTTTTTTTAGTTTAGGGTTTAGGTTTTATTTTTTGATTATTTTTAGGTTTTATTTTTAGGGTTATTTTTTAGTTTTAGGCTTTTATTTAGTTTTTATTATATTTTATTTTTGGTTTATTTTACTTTTTTTTGTTTAGTTTTTATTTTATTTAGGTTTTTTATTGTTAAGTTTATTTTGTTTTTTAGTTTAGTTTAGGTTTTTATTAATTTTATTTTAGTTTTTTTATATTTTATATTTTTTATTATTTTATTTTAGGTTTGGTTTAGTTTAGGTTTTATTTTATTTTATTTTATATTTTATTTAGGTGTAGGTTTATTTATTTATTTTATTTTAGGTTTTTAAGTTTACATTTAGGTTTTAAGTTTTAAGTTTAGGGTTTAGGTTTAGGGTTTTAGGGTTTAGGGTTTCAGAGTTTAGGGTTTAAAGTAGGGTTTAAGGTTTAGAGTTTTGGTTTAGTGTTTAGGCTTTAGGGTTTAGGTTTAAGGTTTAGTGTTTAAGGTTTTCTTTTTTTTTTGGGAAACCCTATATTGGGGAATTTTATTGCCACAAAAAGAGGGTATAAGATCCTTAAAGGGGATAAACTCAACTCACTGAAGAGCTACAATCGACTAGGAGTAAATCCTATCTAATCTGACCAAAAGCAAAAGAAAAAATAAAGCAAGCAAAAGATACAAATTGATTAACATAAAGCCAATGGAAGATTAGGGCCAATATGGGATGTGAGAGCATGACACTATGGAAGAAAACCTACAAGAGGATAAGAGAAAGCACAAAATTAGAAAGAAGTTAAAAGGTTAAGGTATCTGAGATAAAATGATAATTGAAAGAAGTGTGATAGAGAAGGCTCAGCTCAGTCACCAAGTTGGCGGATGCAAATATGAGCATCAAACTTGACAAAGGGTTACATCACAAGAGCTACTACCAAACCAAAGGGAGTAAATCATCATCAGCCAAATAACAACTGTAGCGACCATTTGAAGAGGATCTTTTGAGCTTTATTACCATAAACATAAGAAAAGTCATATCTGAGTAGAAGAAGAAGCGAAAAGAAGCGGATGGATAAGAGGATCCCATGCAAAATATATGTCATCATATTAGGCCCCATGGCATGATAATCCCAACACAAATGAAAGAAAGCCATCATTTTCAGGTTAACCATATTTTTAACTAGATCTAAGGGTTTAATGAGACAGCAAGAAGACCCACCATAATAGAAAATGTAAGAAGCAATATAAGATAAGATGAAATACTGTTGAAAACCATGCAAATACAAAACATGGTATTAACTCCATCCCAAATGTATGATAATAATAAATATACGGTCTTGGTAACATGACAAACAACCTATAGATATTTCCCAAGAAAGGAAGTCCAATGAATGTAAGTACTGTAGATGTTAACAACCTCCTTATTGCAGAAGTAAAAACCAGCAAGTGTGAAGGAAGACGACATACCCCAAATTATGCGGGAATTGCTAGAAGTCTAAGAAGAGATGAGAATACAACGTAGATTAGAAGAAATAGGTAAAGGGCTCCCCACCACAAACAATTCAATAAAAACAATTAGAGATAACACCCAGCGACTTGTTTAGCGAAACTCAATAGTCCAGTTACTTGCGTCATTAGGGCCACATAAGTCCATCCTTTTAGAGTAAACAATACATAGGTTAAAATCAAGTAAAGCAAAAGCATAATCATAATGATCTGCACAATTCTAGAGGGATAAAATAGCAGATCAGAGAGATGTTAATAGCAAAACAATCAAAATAAAAGGCAAGAAGCGGCCAACAACCACAAAGATAACCTACTGGAGAAAGGACCTAAAAATCCAAAAGCCAATAGTGGAAACAAAAATACAATTATTACACCCACCATATAAAACTCCATTAAAAAGCATAGATGTAAAATAGAAACAAAATGGGTTCAAAAGATAATCAACAGAAAAATCCTTCCAAATAAAGATGATCAGGCTAGAAGCTAAACCCACATCCTCAGTAAAGGCAAACTGATAAGCCATTAAGTAAGTCCAAACCTGCAATGAAATAATAGAATTGAATAGAAATTATAGTTTCTCTCTTGGCGGGGTTATATGAGGTTAGCCAAAAATCAACAAAATAACTCTAAAAGCACCTGTAACATGATAAGCAACCTTGATGGACTGGACATAAGACTCAATGAACCAGATCGATAACAACCAAGAAAATAACAAGTTGGCCATAAAACCACCCATTCAAAATAGATAATGCATAAGTTAATTCCCGATAGAATGGCCAAGACTAATGAGCGGGGATGGAAAAAATAGCGGTGAAGTCGAACAACCGGATGTTAGCACAAACATGAATAAAATTGAAAGATGAGGTTAACAGGGTTTAGGGTTACTTCATGGTTTTAGATTTATAGGCTTTAGGTTTCTTCAGTTTAGGGTTTAGGTTTAGGGTTCATTTAGGGCTTAAGCTTTAGGGTTTTAGGTTTAGGGTCTAGGGTTTATTAGGGTTAGGGTTTAGGGTTTAGGGTTTATTTAGGGTTGGGTTTAGGCTTTAGGTCTAGGCTTTAGGTTTTATGTTTAGGGTTGTAGGTGTAGGGTTTCATAAGGTTAGTTTTAGGGTTTAGGGTTTTTTATAAAGAGTGTAGGTTTAGGTTTATTTAGTTTATTTGATATTTTATTTAAGTTTATTTTATTTTTTTTTTAGTTTAGTCTAAATTTTTTTTATTAAGTTTTTTTTATTTTAGTTTATTTTTTAGGTTTAGACTTAGGTTTATATTTATTTTTAGTTTAGTTTTATTTTTATTTTATTTTTTATTTTTAGGTTTAGGTTTAGGTTTTATATTTTATTTCTTTTGGTTTAGGTTTTAGGTTTTTATTTTAGGTTTATTTTATTTTGTTTAGGGGTTAGGTTTAGTTTCTTTTAGGTTTTAGGTTTAGGTTTTATTTATTTTAGTTTACTTTATTTTAGTTTAGGTTTAGATTTATTTTATTTTTTTATTTTAGGTTTAAGTTTTTTTTTTTTAATTTAGGGTTTAGGTTTTATTTCTTATTTATTTTCAATTTATTTTTTTTAGGTTTAGGTTTTATTTTGTTTTTTATTTTATTTTACTTTATGTTTAATTTATTTTTATTTTACGTTTAGGTTTTATTTTATTTAGGTTTTTTATTTTTAGGTTGATATATTTTTTTAGTTTAATTTAGGTTTTTATTTATTTTACTTTAGTTTAATTTTTTATTTTATTTATTAATTATATTTTAGGTTATGGTTTAGTTTAGTTTTAGGTTTTAGTTTAGGTTTTCTATTTTACTTTATTTTATTTTATTTTATTTTATTTAGGTTTAAGTCTTTTATTTATTTTACTTTTATGATTTATATAGTTTAGGTTTAGGTTTTTAGGGTTTAGGTTTTAAGGTTTAGGGTTTGGGGTTTAGGTTTAGGGTTTAGAGTTTAGGGTTTAGAGTATATGGTTTAGGGTTTGGGGTTTAGATTTTAGGCTTTAGGTTTATGGTTTTAGGGTTTGGGTTTTAAGATTTAGGGTTTAGGGTTTAAGGTTTAGAATTTAGGGTTTAGGGTTTAGTGTTTAGGTTTTAGGGTTTAGGATTTATGGTTTAAGGTTTTATTAAAAAAAGTAAAAATAGGTTTAGTTTATTAGTATATTTAGTTTTTTATTTATTTATTTTAGTTTACTTTAGTTTTATTTCTATTTAGCTTAGTTTATTTATTTTAGGTTTATTTATTTTATTTCAATTTTAATTTTACTTTATTTTGAAGGTTTAGGAAGGTATAGGTTTATTTTTTATTTTTAGTTGGGTTTTATTTTATTTATTTTAGGTTTAGGTTTTATTTTTTTATTTTTTAAGTTTAGGTTTTTATTTTATTTTTTTAGTTTAGGTTTTAGGATTTTATTTTAGGTTTATTTTTAGGTTTAATTTTTTAGTTTTGGTATTGATTTTATTTTATTTTATTTTATTTAGTTTAGGTTTAGGTTTAGGTTTAGGTTTAGTTTATTTTAGCTTTGGGTTTAAGTTTGATTTATTTCAGTTTAGTTTATTTCAATTTCTATTTATGTTTATTTTATTTTTATTTTAGGTTTAGGTTTTTTTTAATTAAGTGTTTAGGTTTTATTTTTTCTTTATGTTTCAGTTTTTATTAAGTTTTATTTTATTTTATTTTAGGTTTATTTTTTATTTTACATTTAGTTTTTTATTTATTTTGGGTTTTTTTATTTTATGGTTTATTTTATTTTAGGAAGTTTATTTATTTTTTATTTTATTTTATTTTATTTTATTTTAGTTTATTTTTTATTTTTAGGTTTAGGTTTATTATTTTATTTAGGTTTTTTATTTAGGTTTAATTTTATTTTGGGTTTAGGTTTAGGGTTTTAGGGTTTAGGGTTTAGGGTTTAGTTAGGGTTTAGGTTTAGGGTTTAGGGTTTATGTTTTAGGCTAGGGGTTTCGGTTAGGGTTTAGGGTTTAGGGTTTTAGGTTTTAGGAGGTTTAGGGTTTTTATTTTTAATTTAACTAAACCATTTAGGGTTTATTTATGTATTTAGTTTATTTTTTTATTTATTTTAGTTTACTTTATTTTATTTTATTTAAGTTTATTTTTAATTTTATTTAAGTTTATTTATTTTAGTTTATGTTTTATTTAAGTTTATTTTTTTTAGGTTTAGGTTAAGTTTATTTTATAGTTTAGTTTTATTTTATTTTATTTTTTAGGATTATGTTTTATTTCATATTTTTTAGGTTTAGATTTAAGTTTTTTTTTTTAGGTTTAGGGTTTAGATTTTTATTTTCAATTTATTTTTAGTTTGTAATTTTTTTAGTTTAAGTTTAGGCTTTTTTTTTTAGTTTATTTTATTTTAGGGTTTAGGTTTAGGTTTAGGTTTATTATTTTTGTTTATTTTATTTTAGTTTATGTTTAGGTTTTTTATTTTGTTTATTTTATTTTTTATTTTAGGTTTAGGTTTTTTTTAGTTTAGGATTTAGGTTTTATTTTTTATATATTTTAGGTTTATTTTCTTTATTTTACATTTAGTTATTATTATTATTTTATTCTTAGGTTTATTTTATTTTTTAGTTTCTAAGTTTTATTATTTATTTTAGTATTTGTTTTTTTTTTTATATTTTTTTGGTTTTGGTTTAGGTTTTAGTTTTGGTTTTTTTTATTTTATTTTATTATTTTATTATATTATTATTATATTTTTATTTATTTATTTTTAGGTTTCATAAAGTTTAGGTTAAGTTTTTATGTGTTTAGGGTTTAAGGTTTTAGGGTTTAGGGTTTTAAAGTTTAGGATTTCGAGGTTAAGGTTTAGGCATTAGGGTTTAGGTTTTTTAGGGTTTAGGGTTGTAAGTTTATGGTTTAGGGTTTAGGATTTAGGGTTAGTGTTTTATTTATTTATTATTTATTTATTTTTTTTAAATTAAGTAAACTAATATGTTTATGTTTATTTAGTATATTTTTTATTTATTTTAGTTTATTTTATTTTAATTTTTATTTAGAACTATTTCTATTTTTATTAAGTTTTGCTTATTTATTTTAGGTTTTTTTATTTTAGTTTATCTTTTAGGTTTAGGTATATTTTTACTTTTTAATTTAGTTTTATTTTTATTTTATTTTTTAGGTTTACATTTTATTTTATATTTCTCAGTTTAAGTTTGGGTTTTTATTTTATTTATTTTAGGTTTAGGTTTTAAGTATTTATTTCAAGTTTATTTTTAGGTTTTATTATTTAGTTTAGGTTTATTTTTAGTTTATTTTATTTTATTTAGTTTAGCTTTATGTATAGGTTTAATTTATTTTATTTTTAGGTTTAGTTTATATTTATTTATTTTAGTTATTTAAGTTTAAATTTAGGTTTATTTTTGTTTTATTTTAGGTTTAGGATTTTATTTAGTTTAGTGTTAAATTTTATTTTTTATTTATTTTAGGTTTTATTTTTATGTTAATTTTTTAGGTGTGGGATTTTATTTATTTTTTTATTTTAGATTTAGTTAATTTTTATTTTAAGTTTAATTTTTATTTTATTTAGGTATTTTATTTTGTAGTTTAGTTTAGGTTTTTATTTTATTTTATTTTATTTTAGTTTTTATTTATTATAAAAAACCCTAGATAATTAAAACCGTCTCTATTGTAAAGATACAGTTCCATAAGCAGCAGATTGGATCGACCGTTCTTCAGTTTCTCCAGTTCCCATCAGAACCACCCTGGCATCTTGAGTAGCGGGATCCATAATCATATCCCCGATCTCTCCCTCCACCACCACCACGGTTGTAGCCTCCATCACTCCTCCCGCCTCCATAACCACCAATGCTACAACCACCACCTCCATATCCACTAGCACCTCTAGATCTCCCACCACCACTACAATAACCAATGCCTTCACCTTCACCTCTTTGACTAAGCTTATTTAACGGTGATGTTCCTGCCGTCAAGGTTCTACCCATTCTTAGGGTTTAGATTTATTAGGTTTTAGGGTTTAGGTTTATTTTTTCAATTTATCTAGTTATTTACGCTTGGGTTTAGGGTTTGAGGTTTAGTTTAGGGTTTGGGGGGATGAAGTTGGGGTTTAGGGTTTAGGGTTTTTTTAGGTTTAGGATTTATGGTTAGGTTTAGGGTTTTGAGGGTTTTGGGTTCAATGATTGTGGTTGATTTTTATGGTTTCTTTTATTTTTTATTTAGTTTGTTTAATTTTTTATTTTCATTTATTTTAGATTTTTTTTTTTCATTTATTTTTAGGTTTAGGTTTAGTTTAAGTTTATTTTTTTAGTTTAGTTTTATTTTTTATTTTATTTATTAGGTTTAAGTTTTATTTTTATTTTTATAGTTTAGGTTTTATTTTATATTTTATGTTTAGGTTTTTATTTTATTTTTATTTTATTTTAGGTTTTTTTTTAACAGTTTATGTTTATTTTAGTTTATTTTAATTCATTTAGTTTAGGGTTTTAGGTTTCATTTTTTTAGATTAGTTTATTTTAGTTTAGGTTTAGGTTTATTTTATTTTGTTTATTTTAGGTTTAAGTTTTTTTTCTTGTGACAATTTAGGTTTTATTTTTTATTTATGTTTAGGATTTATTTTTTTTTTGGTTTAGATTTTGTTTAGTTTTATTTTCTTTATTTTAGGTTGATTTTAGTTTTATTTTACATTTAGTTTTTTATTTACTTTAGGTTTTAATTTTAGGTTTATTTTATTTTTAGTTTAGTTTAGTTATTATTTATTTTAGTTTAGTTTAGTTTTAATTTTATATAATTTTATTTTTTAGGTTTAAGTTCAAGTTTAGGTTTTTGGTTGGTTTTGGTTTTGGTTGGTTTTTTTTATATTATTTATTTTTGTTTTAGGTATAAGTTTTTTTTATTTTGTTTTAAGGTTTATTTAGTTAGTTTAAGTTTTAGATTTTTTAGGGTTTAGGGTTTAGGGTTTAGGATTTAGAGTTAGGGTTTAGGATTTAGGGTTTAGGGTTTGTGGATTTTTAGGGTTTATTTGTAGCTTAGGGATCAGGGTTTTCTTTAAATTAAGGAAACCATGTTTAGGTTTATTTAGTTTATTTTATTTATTTAAGTTTTTTTTATTTTTAGTTTATTTATTTTAATATTTTTAGTTTAGTTTATTTATTTTAGTTTATGTTTTTTATTTTGTTTATTTTAGGTTTATTTTATTTATATTTAGTTTTTATTTTATTTTATTCATTTAGGTTTAGGTTTTATTTTTATTTTAGGTTTAGGTTTAGGTTTTATTTTATTTTTATGTTTATGTTTTAGGTTTTATTTTAGGTTTATTTTTTTATGTTTATTTTATTTAGGTTTAGGTTTATTTTAGTTTATTATTTATTTTAGTTGTGGTTTAAGGTTTATTATTTGTTTAGGTTTTATTTTATTTAGTTTAGTTTATTTTTCTTTATTTTGTTTATTTTATGTTTAGTTTTTTTTATATATGGTTTAGGTTTTATTTTTATTTTGTTTAGGTTTTATTTTAGATTTATTTTAGGTTTAGGTTTTAATTTAGTTTTATTTTATTTTATTTTAGGTTTATTTTATTTTATTTTACATTTAGATTTTATTTTATTTAAGTTTTATTTTGGTTTATTTTATTTTATAGTTTAGTTTAGGTTTTAGTTATTTTATTTTGGTTTAGTTTTAATTTTTATATTATTTTTTTTTAGGTTTAGGTTTAGGTTTTTTTTATTTTATTAGTTTAGGTTTTATTTTTATTTTTTATTTGTTTATTTAGTTTAGGTTTAGGTTTTTAGGCTTTAGGTTTGAGAGTTTAGGGTTTAGGTTTAGGTTTTAGGGTAGGTTTGGTAGGGTAGGGTTTTTAGGTTTAGGGTTTTTTTTAAATTATGTAAACCCGGTTTAGGTATCTTTAGTTTATTTTTATTTATTTTAGTTTTTTTATTTTTATTTCATTTAGGTTTATTTTATATTCATTTTATTTTAGGTTTTATTTTTGTTTTATTTTATTATTTTATTTATTTTATTTTATGTTTAGTTTTATTTTATTTTTTTATTTTTTTTAGTTTAGTTTTATTTATTTTATTTTAGTTTAGTTTTTATTATTTTATTTTTTAGTTTAGGTTTAGGTAGTTTTTATTTATTATTTTTTTAGGGTTTGGGTTTAGGTTTAGGGTGGGTTTAGGAAGGGTTTTTTGTGGTTGGTAGTTTAGGTAGGGTTATTTATGATTTTATATTTTAATAAGTTTAATTTAAGTTTATTTTTTTAGTTTTGTTTAGGTTTTAAGTTTTATTTATTTTATTTTTTTTTTAGGTTTTTTAATATTTTTTTTTTAGGTTTTTATTTTATTTTATATTTTATTTTAGGTTTTATTTTTTTAGTTTAGGTTAGGTTTATTTTTAGTTTATTTTATTTTATTTAGTTTAGGTTTAGGTTTAAGTTTAGTTTATTTTAAGTTTAGGTTTAGTTTTATTTATTTTAGTTTATTTTTTGTTTAGGGTTAGGTTTATTTTATTTTTTATTTTAGGTTTAGGTTTAGTTTAGAGTTTAGGTTTTATCATTTATTTCTTTAGGTTTCATTTTTTAGGTTTATTTTAGGTTTAAGTCTTTTTATTTTTTTTTTTAATTTGTTTTAAGTTTATTTTATTTTTTATTTTGGTTTAGTTTTATTCTATTTAGGTTTTTATTTTTTTTGTTTAGGTTTTTATTTATTTTATTTTAGTTTAGTTTTAGTTTTATTTTATTTGTTTTTTTTAGGTTTAGGTTTTAGTTTGTGTTTATTTTATTTATTTTATTTTTTTATTTTAGGTTTTATTTAGTTTAGGTTTTCAATTTTTTTGGGGTTTTGGGTCTATGGTTTAGGGTTTAGGGTTAATTTAGGTTTAGGATTTTTTTAAGAAACCCATAGTGGGGAGAATTTTATTGCCACAAAGAAAGGAGTACAACGTCCTTAAGAGGGGTTAATTCTCTTAACTAAAGAGTAACATTCTCTAGAGAAAAATCTCTATCTATTACAACAAAAATAGGAAATAAAACCTAAACAAAAGAAATAAAAGACCAAAAAACATAACAAAGCAATAACACAAGAAATAGGAGATTCAGCCAAAGCCCACTACTAGAAATAGAAGTCTTTCAAGAGTTGGACAATCCACATCCAGGATTCGAAACATGAAAAAAACCTATAAAAGAATCCTACAAGAAAATAGAAGACATAATTAGCACACTTAGAGGATAACAAGCTTAAGCACATAATAAAGAGAAATATAAGAGACAATTTCAAATAAGGCTCAGGCTCAAACACCCTCATCTTAAGGGGCAACCACAAATGTGAGCATCCAGACTTCAAAAGACGGGTTACAGTCACATATGTACTAGCCAAAAGATAATAGGGAAATCATCCCAGCCATCATAGCCCACTTACCTCGACAAAAGCAATCCTCCAAAGAGTGAAAGTCAATAATTCTCTAGTACTTGCAGCCTAAGTAATAGAAATAGCTGGCCCACAAATCACTCAGCTGACTAAAGGCCACCAAGCCTGAAAGGAAATAGCATCAACAAAACCACCACAGTAGAAATAAAAGAGCAGCTGCCAAGATTTCATCCAAAAAGCAAAGCCACCATGGATTGGAACCAAACCCGCTAGTGTCACTAGACAACCACAAGCAACAACCCAAAACCAAAATAGCAACCTACAACTAGCACCAAGAAACCAGCAATTCCAAACCAGTTCAAAGAACAAGGCCAACACTAATAGCAACCAACAATCCAACCTAGATAATAGAGGCAAGAAATAAAAATGCAGTCGCAATACCTCCATCAGAAATAGAAAGATAGCCATAGGAAAATAGCATAACGAGAGAAAGAGGAAAAAGAACCCATGAGGGGACCAAAAGGGCATCCAGAAAACACTAGAAAATCACCACCAAGAGTAGTAGGGAAGACAGCCAAGCCCACCCTACCAAACCAAGAGGCAAAACACAGAAAATAAAGGGTGCCAGAGAAACCAAAAGTAGTCCAAATCCTCAGCCAAAATAACAGACCAAGCCAACAACACTCAAGGCAAAAACAACAGCCACCCAACTGAGCAAACAGCCAGAATCAGCAACCAACAAACAACCACCTACTGACCTCATTTTTAGGATGAGCTCTCAACCCCTCCATCTTAGACATAGGACTCCTCTTAGACCTTAAGAATTCTTTAGTCTTAAGACACATCTAGTGATTAGGTGGACACTCAACCTACCCTAGAGACTTAGAAGAGTTAGCCATAGGAATAGGTCATGCCTTAGGAGTGTTAGGAAAACTTCTTACCCTTAAATTAAACCATTCCTCACTTTCCTTCTTTCAAGTCAAACTCCAAATAAATTCTATTTGATTTTCTCCAAACTCAAATCAAATCCATGATTGAAATCTATGATTTAAACCCATGACCAAAATTCATCAAAAATTCCTAAGTCCAAATTTTGCCCAAGTCCTTAATCTTCCCTTAAGGACTTAACCAAAATCATGATCAAAACCAATCAAACCTTTGAGATTTTCTCATAATTCTTTTATATTGTCATTTTTATTCACATATATAAATGAAATATAAATTCAAATCAATTAAAATAAACTCAAAATTCCAAATTTATTCATGAAATTTTCTTAAGTCCCTTAATTTTCCATTAATGGACTTAGCCTAAACATTGATAAAATCAATTCAAACTCATGAAATTTTCTCAAAAATCATTTATATAATCATTTATATTTACATATATAAATGAAATATAAATATAAATCAATCAAATCAAACCATCAAATTAAATTTCCAATTAAAAATTACTTTAAGTCCTTAATTTTCCATTAATGGACTTAGCCTAAACCTTGATCAAACCATCTCAAAGTCATCGGATTTTCTCATAATTCTTATATTATCATTTATATTTACATATATAAATGAAATTATAAATATAATTAGTCAAACCAAATTCAAAATTGCAAACTCTAAACTCCAAAATTTTTCTAAGTCTCTTCAATCCTTTTTAATGGATGTAGCCTACATCATGATTAAACCACTTCAAATAATTGAAATTTTCTCATGATCAATTTATATTCTCATTTATATTCACATATATAAATGAAATATAAATTCAAACAATCAAAACCTATTCCAAAAATCAAACTCAAATCAACTCAAAATCCAATCTAAGGCTTTCAAGTCAAAATCTTGAACTTAGCAAAATCAATTTCAAATCAAGCCAAAATCTTGATTTTCTCTCATGATTCAATCAACCCTACAATAATGAACTCATATAAATCCAAACTTCAATCACTCAATCAAAATATAAGTCAAAAATCAAACCCAAAACCCTTTCATATTCTTCCTTTGAAAATGAAATTATCAAATGGATCAAAACCCATTTGACTTCAAATCACTTGTAAATGGATTTAGATTTCAATCATAAGTCCATATACAAGATCAATCAAGCTCAAATCAAGCTTTGACCAAGCCATTTGACCCACATAGGCTCACTTGACCCATAGTGACCTAAAGTACCCTTATGAACCAAATTTTAATCCTAACCAAATTGGATTGAACCAAACTCATATTTACCTCTCATCATGATCAACAATCATCATGGGATGATCAATCAATCAAATTGGGTCAAACTAAGTCAAACCTAAGGGTTGACCAAGTCAACACTTAGTCCAAAATGAAACCTAACATAGCCAAATTCTATCATAGGCCAAATTGATTGAAACCATTGATCTAAGTTCACTCATGACCTATGTTTGAACTTGACCAAGCCAACACTTGAGCCTAACCTAGCCCAATTGGCCACTTGACCTAAGTTGACCCATTTTGACCTAAAGAGACAAAATGTGTCAAACTCTATCTAAGCCAAATTGATCCAAACCAATGGTTCAAATTCATTCCAAATCACTTTTTAAACTTAAGCAAAGCCTCAATTGGCCAACTAGACCCAACCTAGCCTAATTGACCTTAGACCCAACTTGACCTAAAGGGGTCATGTTGAGCCAAATTTGAACTTAACCAAAATTGATTGGAAACAAAGATACCAATCCACTCCATATGACTAACCTAACCTAAACCTACACTTGACCTAGCTCAAATAGGTCAGATGGGTCAAATAGGTCAACTTGACCCATTTGACCTAAATGAAGTCAATGAGCTAAATTTTAAACTATACCAAATTGAATCAAACCAAAGTAACCAAAACATTTCAAATGGTCATATGAACTTGACCCAACCCATGGTTTGACCCAATTTGACCAATTGGTCAACTTGACCCATTTTGACCTAAATGAGTCAACATGAGCCAAACCCTATCAAATGAAATCCAGATTTCATGAAACTTGGCCAAACCTAATTTCTCCACATACCCAACATATCCAAAGTGAAAAATTAGCAAAATGACCATCCTACCCCTAGGTCATAGAACAAATTTTGGCTTAATCCATGGGTAATTTTATCATACCCTCTTCACATTCACTTGAGGCTCTACTAAAACTCAAGGGGACCTAATGAAGAGTGGTGCACCCAACCTAATGGGTTTGGGTCAACCCAATTGGTCCCTAGACCAAACCCAACCCCATGGGTCAAAATTCCAAATTAAAACTCCCTCTCCCACTCAAATTCAAGCACATGGGAGGTTGGCAATCCACTCTTTGGCTCAAACCGACCATGTGCACATTGAAAATAGCCAAAACAAACTACCTAATATGATCAATTGGATCAAAATGGCAAGAGGGTGGATGGTCATCTGATCCTGCAAGGGGAAGATATACTCCCCTTAATTCATTTTAATTCTAACTTCCCCTCTATTCATTAGAGCTAACAAACTCAGAGCAATCCTTAGAGAGTATTTCCAAGCTTCTTAGAGAGGATTTGAAAACTCCATTCTAAATTTACAGAGTTTGAAAATACAGGAGGTCTATTGAAGAGCAAACTTCCTCTATACTCAATTTCTATCTAATTGCTCTTGCATACAACATCAATGAGCTAAGTCGAGTGCACTCAAGCTTCCTTTGGAGTTCCCACAGCAAGGAAGAGTTGAATTGGATCAAGGACACAAGCTAGCTAAGGAGGAGGTGGTCCATATACCAATCCACTCAACCTCAAGTGCTCTTACTCTCAACACAACTTTGTCTCAACCAGACGAAGATTCTCCAAGGGAATTGAGCCTATGATCACCTCCATGAGATATGGGATTTTGACCATTAAACTCAATGTGGTGTGGAGCTTTGTGAAAGAAATTTTAATCACATGGATTTTTGACCGTTGGATGTGCCGCTCTTTAGCTTTAGATGGTGTGGGTTGAGTTTGGTTTGAATCCAAGTCTGATTGAGCTCAAATCTTCCCCTTGATCATGGACAGTCTCTATTGATCAAGGGGAAGAACTGAGATCTCGCCATCCATCCGCATTTTGATGGATGGTCATCCACCTTGATCGGATGGAAGAGATCAAAGCGCCAACCGCTATTTTGGATTTTACATTTAAGAAAATCTCTCACAAAGACGATGTAAAGCGATGAATTATCGCCACCATGTGTCGCTCCGTGAGCTATAGGATTAGTTAAAAATGTTTTAATTCATTCTAATTAACCTAGGGATCTTTTAAAATTCATAAATCCCTTTAGAAAATTAAAACAATTATGAAATAAAATCTTATGGAAAGATAATTTAAGCTAGAATATTTTAAAATTAATTTTAATGGGTTTTGAATTATGATTTTCTCTAATTTTAGGATTTTATGGAAACTTCATTTTGCTAATTACTGTCTAATTAAGGGTCTGATTAATCCAAAAATTTTTGGGTATGTTTTAGGGGATGACTTATGCCTCCGCTAATTTTCTTCAGTTTTATTGAAGGTTTGATTAGAAGAATTGCATATGGATTTCTTCATTACCATCCTTGTGTAATTATATACTAAGTTGTAATTAGTGATTTTAATTCATGATTAGGGTTGATTAAGGTCAGATCCAATAAGTAGGAGGTTTATGAAATATTTTTGGGGCATTTCCCCTAAGACCCCTTTTCTCTTCTTAATCTCCTCTTAATTAAGGGTTAATTCATTAATTATCCCTTTAATTAATTTCTAAAAATTCTAAAAGTTTGAGAACTTAATTAATCTACTTTGGGTAAATGCTTGGGTGTTTAATAGCCTAAGTTCAATAAATCAAAACCCAATTCATAAGTATGAAAGGGTGTTTTGAAATTACTTAAGTTAAACCCTTAGCTTAATTAATCTTAATTGTGAACAAAATTGCATTAGGCCTCTTTCTTATTAGTGCATTGAAAATTTAAATTCTTTATGAGTTTTATGTCATCTCATTGGCTCATAATTATTTGGTTAATTATTCTAAGGTGGTGTAGGTAAGGATTCATTAAATTAATTCATACCTTAGCCTAATTAATGCATAAAAATGGATTTAATTATTTAAAAATTAAAATAAAATATCAAACACATGTGGGAATGGGTTAGGTTCAGAATTAAATCAAACTCCAAACTAAACAAAAAATCACATTGAATTAACTTTGATTTATTTTAAACTTTTTATTCTATAAGAATGTCTTAGATTTAAGTGAAGTGAACTTGTTTACATGCCTTCATTTCTTTAGATCTTTCCCCAACATGTTAAAGTTGTATGTCATGTGATTTCGTATTCATAATTTTAAAATTCAAATTTTAAAATGAAATTGTTTACTTTATGTCAAATTTGCATGTGTTGGCTAAAGTAAAATATAGCTATTATCACTATTAAATCCAAAATTATTTTCAAAACATATAAATCAAATACCAAATAAGAAAGTGTTACTATACTTTAATTATAAGCTTGCATGTGAAAAAATATAAAGGTATGATTAGCATATGTTTCCTTCTTATGTTGGTATAGTTTTGAATAAGAATTTGGTGAGGTGTATGATTCATTTGAAAGAACCTAACACTCACCTAATTCCATATCCTATTCATCTCTATGCTACTACTTAAGAAGGGTTACCTATACTAGCACACATAAATTTCATAAATAAAATGAATCCATTAATACAACTTTTGCATTCTCCTTTTCCATTTCATTTCTTTTATACATATGTTTGTATTTAAGGAAACTAGTATATTAGTCTGGACAACCTTGAGGTTGTGAGACTTTAAGTAGCCCTAAGTAGGTCTTATACCATACACCTCTAGTTAATAATGGTGTTGCACTCACTTATGCCTTTCTTACATTCATGTGTGTATGTGAAAATTTTGATAAGGAAACATTTTTCTACTAATGAAATCATGCATACCAAACTCCTAAATTTATTTAAATGAATTACTTAGCATGCATCATAAAGTATGTTAAATACTCTCATTTGTATATATAAATATGCTTAAGGTCCATCCATATGCATGTTATATATGTCAGACAAGAAAGAAAGTAATGTGTGTTATGAAAATTTTGATTCATTTTATTTAATCTTAAAATACATTCCTTTTTGAATAGGATTTTTTAGAGTTTATCTAAAATTTTTATTAATTAAAAGATTTAATCAAAATATTCACCAAAACCAAACTAAAAGGTGAACCTACTTTAGACATTATTTTGGTTAGGGAAAGAGAAGTTCTCTCTTTCCCTTCTTCATAACTTAGTAATTAATTATAGATCCATTTAAACCAAATCAAAACATGAAATAAAATCAACCCAAAATAATTAAACAACTTAAATGAAACCCTCTAAATTGAACATGTTATTCACCCTTAGAAAATTTGAACCTAAAGCCATAGCTAAGCATACCACACAAACCTTCAAAGCACACACATTAGCCTAAGTCACCACTTCTAGACTTAGGTTAGGTTAGTGCATGGTTTGATGTTTGTTTTGTTTTGTGATATATGTTTTAGATGGGATGTTAGGGTGTATGCTCATAGAATGAATGGTAGGACATTCTTAGTCTAACTATTCTTTTCTACAGGGGATTATGCTTATGGGGCGCTATCATAAATAAAAATATAAATGCTTTTTCTTGGAGGAGCTTATACCCCTAAGCATAATACAATAGGGCAGGTGGACTTAGTCACCCCCGACTTAGTCACCCATTTGTGGGGTGATAAGTTTAATATACATGCTTGGGATTTGTGTGGTTTGTTTTAGTTAACCTTTATTTTGCAGATGTTAATTAGATTTCCATTCTTTTCCTTTACATGTAAATTTGTGCAATTAGGATTTTGGAATGCTTGTTATGGGTATTAGGATGAGCATTGGTCATAATATCCTATGATATGTACCATGTGAAGCCTTGGAGAATCTACCTTCCAACCATCCAAAAGAAGGAACCAAAGAAGAAAAGAAGAAAAGAAGAAGAAAGAAGAAATAAAGCTTGAAGGTCCCCATAATAATGAATTTCGTGCTTAATTATAATTTAATTCATTTGTAATCTGGGTTGAATAAGGGTAGAGATCGGCTACCCACATTTGATATTTTTGGTGCCCGACTATAACAGCCTTTTATTCTTTTTGTGATTAGCTTTATAAATTGGTTGCTAATTTGTATAGCTGGTGCATTAAATGGCATGCTTTTCCTAGTTTCTTCCTTGCTTTATGTATGCCCTAGATGTGGATTAGACTCTTTTGGGAAAAATAAATCTTTTACCCAACTTAACTACTCAAAAATAAACATTAAAGCAATTCATAACCTCACCTAAACCTTAGGTTTAAAATCAAGATAAAATAATTAGCAACCCCTTAGCTAGATGAGCATTTATTTTGTAATATCATGCATAAATGCATCTTATTTTACTCTTGATTGGAGGGCTTCCACCTTTGCTAAGGAAACTTGGCTTGATCTTTGAGAGCCATGGTGGAAACTCACCTCCCCCTTCTCAGATTTTGGCCAAAACTTTCTTTTCATGCATTAGTCATATGAATCCTATTAGCTGAGTCAAAATAATTGTCCAAAATAAAAATAAAATAAAATTTGAATTGCATTAGATTTAGGTCATTTGAATCATGCCCTTTACATGATCTAGTCCCTTTAGGGAGTGAGTTTAAAGACTTAGTCTATTTCTAAATAAATAACAGCCTAGCTATCTTGCATAAGCATAAAGACTTGCCTACATGTTTTTAAAATTGTAGGAGGAGTTAGTTGGCTTTCCACCCCCAGGTGGTTGTAAGTCCAAGCTGTTGGGTGGTTTGTCCTCTCATGGGGAGGCAAACCAATTACCCATTTTTACCTTGGATTTAGGTTATGCTTCTAGCCCTAGCCGAAGCACCCTAGATTTAGGTTCTGAGATTGCTTTTCACCTTTGCGGGCCATAAGCATAATTCCTCACCTCTTAGGCATTTTTTTAATCTTGGGTTAAGGAATATTAAGTCCTAAATTTATAATGAAGAATGCAACTCAAATAAACTAAATTAATTTCAAAAATGTAAAGCCCAACCATAGGATAGTTTGAGATACTCGCTTGGTTTCCTAGCATCGTGGGTATCTCTTACTTATCTCCCATTTTAGCTTTGATAATAACTCCATCTTCTGATCAATCCCATTTGACCTTTCAAAAATAAAATAATTGATTAATAGTCCTTCCTATTAAAATCTTCAAAGATAATGATCATTTACTTTAATCGAGAGTTTTCCTAAGGAATCCTTGTTGGTTTTCTTTTTCTCTCTGAATGGAGAAAAGAAATGACACCACATAGAGTTTAGGAATATTTTATTTAGATGATCAAATATAATAGGAATACACATATTATCTCGAAAAGATAAACATGCTTTCCTATAATGGATTCAATCATTTCAATAAAAGACTCCTAAGGCTAATGGGTCTTTCGTACCAAAGTATTTTTCCGAACTACATAGAAAAGTAGAACAAGGTCAATTTTATCCCTCATCTATAAAGGCAAGCCTCTATAGTTAATTACATCTTAGGAAGGGTCTCTTCCTAAGAATACTCGATTAAAGAAATAAGTGGTATTCCTAAAGACTACTAAGGTAGCTTTCAAAGGATTGATTTTGGAAACTCAATTCAGAGGTCCAAATTGGAGAGAATTATTTTTAAGAGTCAAATGGAAAAGAGTAGAAATGCCTATTGATACGGGATGCCCAGTAGACATTTCATCTATCCTATGATTAGGCTTAAATTTAGGATTTAATTTTAGATTTCAAGTTATCATTTTCTTAGAAATCTAGGACTTAGATTCTAACAAAGACAAGATCAAATGCCTAGGGTTGAAGACTTATTCTAAAAGGATGCTTCGTAACCTAGTCAGTGCTTCTAACACATGTCGATGCTCGACTAGTTCTATTCTTGGTAATCATTGGTCGCTCCTTCACTTGAAGGAACTAACCTATCTCGACTCTTGACTTACAACTTGCCCGAGAAGGTCGCCACTAACACCACCTAATCGCATTTTAAAATCATGAGGCTAAGTCATATGAATGCAAGATGGTCTTTTGTAGTTTTAGGAAAGAAATCTATGAACCTAGACTTACTCTAATCCCTAAGATCATGTAGGTATGAAGATGCATATAACTAATGCACATTTTTCATTATAATAATTTTTGACTGATTCATTTAGGCAATAAGGATATAATTTATGCCTAATGCATGCATTTAGAAAAGATCATGAGCCAAATCAAAATAGAAGAAGGTGTACTTCCATCATAGGCTCTCAAAGGTCAAGCTAGGTAAAGATGGAATTCCTTCATTAATCAAGAGTGAAACAATATGATTGCATGACATCCAAATAAGGCTACATATTTTATCTTATTTAATACCTAGGATTTTATGTGAATATGAGTTGTATTTATTTTTATGTTTCAGTTGATTTAATTGGGTAGAAAATTTAATTTATCCTATGAGCCTACGTTCAGGCATACATCACAGCACAAACATAGCACATAAAGAAGCCTAAGAAAAGCATGCTGTTTCTATTGCGCACCCAAAATAAATCAAGCCAAATCAAATTATATATAAGAAAAGGCCACCAAAATGCTCTATACACCGGAAGAAAGAAAATGAGCGAAGTTCGCCTTATACAACCCGTTTAGAACTACAAGTTTAGATCTATGGGTCTTCTTTCCGGAAAGTCTCCTTCTTGGGGACATCCATCTGCTCCACAGGGACCACCGCACCATCTCGGTCACTGCTAATCCTAGACCCCATAGATCCTAACCTAATTCTAAGCTCAAATTTACATTTAAAATTCAAAGAAAATCCTAAGCCTCAAAACATGTTAGGAAATACACACAAAGACACCAAGTACATATACAAACATATGGGCTTAGCATTGGTGTTTGCCAAGCCCACTATGGACTATGTTAAGGGATTTTAGCACTGCAAGTAAACATCAATTTTATGATTTATTTATTACAAGGATCCCTTTAACACGTCCTAGAAAATAGTGTCAAATCTAGAAAGAATGCCATCCGCCTAACGTAACAAACAAGCCTAGACATCCGCCTAAAGCAATACACACCACATGTGAAGCACATCACAACATATCACAGAGATTAAAAGAAAATCACGAAATGATCTAACCTAGATCGGGGTCCGTGACCTAAATAATCTAGTGTGTGTGTAGTGGGGTTTGTGTGGTAAGTCTTTCTAGGCCTTTAAGTTTAAGTTTTGAAGTTTGAAATTTGAATTAGTTTAATTTTACCATTGGTTGGTTTCAATTCAAATGGTTTAGTGATTTAATTTTCATTTTTATGTTCATTTTATTTGGTTAAAGTTGTATAGGTTTTCAAGAATGAAGAATGGAATGATTCCATTTTGGATGGAAACTCTTTCCATTCAACATCCTAAATCCTAATGAAGTTTCCAAAAGTCTAACTAAAACCTTAAGTATTTTAATTAATCCTTTTGATTTCATTTATGTTTGGATTTGATTTATGTTATTTCATTTGTTTGAATTAATTTAATTTGTTTGATTTATTAATTTTAAATTAATTTATATGGATTTCATTTGATTTGGCTTATGTTATTTTAAAGAGTTTAATTTGTTTGATTTCATTCAATTTAACTTAAGATATTAAATTATGAATTTGTTTTAAGTCCATTAATATGAATTAATGTCTTAGGTTTGTTCATAGATTATTCTTAACCTAAAGTACTTAAGTTAATTACTTGATATTTAATTAATCAGGTTTTAAGTTCATTATTTAAATTCATTAAGGATGAATGGTTTTCATTAAATTTAACTTAAGTTGTTTAATTATGTTTGAATTTCATTAAGTATTGATTTTCTTAAAATTTTGATATTTGATTAAATTCTTTGACTTAGAAAGTTTTAATGAATTACCCTAAGTTTTTGATGTTTATTTCAGATTGGTTCAATTTATTTGTTGATTTAATGAATTAATGATTATTCTTAATTATTATTTAGTTCATATTGACCTAGAGATTTGGAAATTCAAGAATTCCAAATTTATAGACCAATTTGGTTTCAGATAATTATGACAAGTGGGGTTACATGCCAATTTTATGTTCCTAAAGTTTCAGCTTAATTAGATGTAATTAGGGTGTAATTAAGGTTTTAATTATTTCATTAAAACCTAAATTAAGTAATTTATTAAGATTAATTAGAGATTTTATTTTTACTTATTATCACTGAAATACCTTTCCAATGAGGGTTTATTCATAATTTTGGTTAACTGTTGATTTATTATGATTTAATTAAGTTCAAGTGATTTAATTGAATTATTTAATTCTTTTAATTATCAAATTAAGTTAATTAAGTTCATATTAGGTTTATATTAGTTTAATTAAGTTCAATTATTATTCTGATGTTCATTATTTTTGATTTAAGATTATTAAATTAAAATTTTATAATTATTTATTAAAGAGTAATTAATTTATTTAATTTAAGGGTTAACACATAAAATTTTAATTTCATTTTATTTGAGAATTAAATCCCCAAAATTTACCTAAGGTATGTTTTAATCTTAATTTCATTTCCCAAAGTTTCAAATTAATTGGATTATTAATTTAAGAGATAGGTTTAATATTTTTCAATTAAACCTAAATTAAGGAAAATACCCAATAAAAATTTGGGATTTTAATTTCTGGATTCCTCTCATCAAGATGAATCCAGAGCTTTTATTTATATTTTTTCTGATTTTTTCTTGATTTTATATGATTTTGAAGTTTAATTTTTTTTATTAAACTAATTAAACGGTTTTATTTTTTAAGACGGTCCCACGCTGCTTTTAACTAAAAAGGGATGATTTGACCGTATCGATCAAAGATCACTCGAATCTAGTGTCGCGGATTAAACGATCGCTGGTTGATCATGATTATCGAGACCGACCGATCAAGATCATATCCCATCATTTCCTAAGGGATTTAATCAAAATTAACAATAGATGGACCGGCTTTTAAAAAAAACGGACGGTCCCGATTGCTCTCTCCTCGGGGACCCAACTTGTTAATAACTTTGATATACTTAACCAAATTGATGATTTAAAGTGCTACATGATCGCTGAAAGATCCTCTTTCCATCCATAAGGCTTGATCTACCAAAGAACCTTGTAGGATGATCAACCAAAGCTTTGAAGAAAAGTGGGGTTAAAAATGGCATGCACTTGATTGGGGATCTCAAAGGAATCAATTGAAGTAGCTTCTTCAAAATAAAAGTTGCTTCAAAGGAATTGAGAATTCCTGATTGATCCCACTAGCCAAACTTTGGATCCAAATTTGGTTTTGATGTATTCAATGGTTGAGAGCACTTGGAGGGTGGGGGAGGTTTGTTTTGCTTGGTTTGGTATCGATGGTGTATGAGAGCTTTTTTTTGAGAGAGTGTGTATATATGCTTGTTTTCTCATGGTAAAACTCTCTTAAGCTCTTCTTTTTTTTTTTTTTAGCCTGCTCTAGTTGAAAAACCACCACCTCTAAAGTGATGGCTTTTTTTGTCTTGGGGTAGGTGATGTGGGATGAGGACAAAGGATTTTTTTTTTTTTTTTCTTTATCCCTTTTTTTTTATTTTTTTTTTGTTATTTGATTTATTAATTAAAAGATTAATTAACTTATTAATGTTGTTTAAGATGATTAATCTCTTATGCACATTCATTGGTTAAGATGGTTTTGAATTTTCATGCTTTTATATTTTGTTTAACTCACTTAACCCTTATTAAGTTGAGTCAAGCTTATTTTCTTAAGGGTCAAATGACCCATTTGACCTAACCACAATAGGGAGTTAGGTTATGTCCTATTATCATTCCCATATGGTTTAGGACAATTAGTTTGATGTTATTTTGATTTTTCTTTAATTTGAGTTCAATGTGGCTTATTTTGTTTTAAGAAATCTAATTTACTTAATCTAAGCCTTAAAGAACTCAAATTTATTTGTTATTATGATTAAAACTATTTATTTAATTTTAGAAATATTTTTGGTGATTTTATTTAGTCAAATTTTGGTGGGTTGACTTTTGACTAAGTGGGCCCACTTAAGTCAATTCTAGGTTAACTAGGGTTGACTTAGGTTTGACTTTTAATCATTTTGGATTGATGATTATTGATTATTAAGTTGATTAGTTTATTTTGAATTTGGATGCTTGAGTTGATCTAAGATGAATAGGTTAGATCCAACCCAATTATTCTAGGTCACTAGGCATAGTGTCCTAAGCATGCTAAATTAACCTCATCCAAAAATGAGGTCAACAAATGGACCCCAATATGTGTAGTGGATTAACTAGAATACGCACATATTGGTGTTGACAATTGATCAACATACAAGTATAAGCTTGGGGTTCCAATTCATGATTTTAGTTTTTGATTTTATATTTATTTTGATTTTGATTGTGAAAGATAGGTATATGTATACCTATCTTTGTTTTGGAGTGTGATTCATTCTTAGAAACTTAACTTTCATTAAGTTCTAGGATGAAGAAGAATGCTATTAGGAGTAGACCCAAAGATTGGTCTAACCTGCAATCATTATGCTCAAGAAAAATGCCTTTGGGACTTACTTTTCTTGAGAGTAGTGGTGATTCATGTGATTAGCTAATAAGATGGGGCGTTAAGGGTGTGATCCATCTAGTTAGCAAGAGAGGAGAGGGGCCTTTAAAGACTTGATCCAACTCAAAAGCTATCTTTGGGGAGAAGAGGCTTGAAATGCTTGATCCTACTCCACACACTTTGACTACTAGGGTCACATGGACTTGATCTATTTAAATAGTTCAAAGAAATGGGACCTTTAATAGCTAATTCCATTCTTTAGAAGATTGAATAGGATGCCAACTTGGGACTTATTCCTATGATTAGAAAGAATGACTAAGGGACTTATATCTTTGCTATTAGAAAGGGGTAAAGACTTAATCCAATCTAACTGCTGTAGCATGAAAGGGGCCTTGATGGCTTATTCCATGTATACAGGTAGGATGCCGGGGGACTTACTCCGATGATTAGAAAGAAGGCCCGGGGACTTACTTTTTTATTAGAAAGGGTCATGACTTAATCCAATCTAACTTCCGGTAGCATGAAAGAGGCCTTGATAGCTTATTCCAATCATGTACATGAAGGTAGAATGGTGCCATGAAGGGCTTGCTCAAACCTACAAAAGTAGTTTTTCATGGGAATGGTGCCACCAAGGGCTTGCTAAACCCGTGAAGGACATGAGAAAGGTACCACAGAGGGCTTGCTCCCATCTCAAGTCATGTATAGGAAAGGTGCCACTAAGGGCTTGCTCCCAACCCACACTGTGTATTTTTTATGGGAATGGTGCCATGGTTTGCTCCAAACCTACAAGTAGTTTTTCATGGGAATGGTGCCACAAAGGGCTTGCTCCAAACCCAGGAAAGACATGAGAAAGGTGCCACAGAGGGCTTTCTCCCATCACAAGTCATGTATAGGAAAGGTGCCACAAGGGCTTGCTCCCAACCCACAGTGTATTTTTTATGGGAATGGTGCCACTTGGGCTCTAAACCCGAAGGACATGAAAAGGTGCCACAGAGGGCTTGCTCCCATCTCAAGTCATGTATAGGAAAGGTGCCATGAAGGGCTTGCTCCAACCCACACAGTGTATTTTTTTTATGGGAATGGTGCCATGAAGGGCTTGCTAAACCCGTGAAGGACATGAGAAAGGTGCCACAGAGGGCTTGCTCCCATCTCAAGTCATGTATAGGAAAGGTGCCACGAAGGGCTTGCTCCCAACCTACACAGGTATTTTTTTATGGGAATGGTGCCACGAAGGGCTTGCTCCAAACCCAAGAAGAACATGAGAAAGGTGCCACAGAGGGCTTGCTCCCATCTCAAGTCATGTATAGGAAAGGTGCCACGAGGGCTTGCTCCCAACCTACACAGTATTTTTTTTTTATGGGAATGGTGCCAAAGGGCTTGCTAAACCCAAGAAGAACATGAGAAAGGTGCCACAGAGGCTTGCTCCCATCTCAAGTCATGTATAGGAAAGGTGCCACAAGGGCTTGCTCCCAACCCACAGTATTTTTTTTTATGGGAATGGTGCCAAAGGGGCTTGCTCCAAACCCGTGAAGGACATGAGAAAGGTGCCAGAGGGCTTGCTCATCTCAAGTCATGTATAGGAAAGGTGCCACAAGGGCTTGCTCCCAACCTACACAATAGTTTTTTTTATGGGAATGGTGCCACGAAGGGCTTGCTCCAAACCCAAGAAGAACATGAGAAAGGTGCCACAGAGGGCTTGCTCCCATCTCAAGTCATGTATAGGAAAGGTGCCACAAGGGCTTGCTCCCAACCTACACATAGTTTTTTTTATGGGAATGGTGCCAGGGGCTTGCTCCAAACCCAAGGACATGAGAAAGGTGCCAGAGGGCTTGCTCCCATCTCAAGTCATGTATAGGAAAGGTGCCACGAAGGGCTTGCTCCCAACCCATACGTAGTTTTAGATGAGGAAAAGGGGTCAAAGTGACTTATTCCTAATCCTCAAAGTTTTGACTAATAAGCAAGAGTCTCAAGGACTTAATTTTACTTGATTAGTCTAACTTGATGAAGAGGTGATGGAAGGTTTGCTTCCATTTCTTGATTTCACTAATACTCACACATGAAGAAGTTTAGTTAAGGAGGTTTCAAAGAGTTGGAATTTATTTTTGAGGAAGACTTGGGTATATTTTGGACCCAATGCTTTATTATGCCATGAGCATAGAAATTCATCATTTCTTTTTTATATCTCAAAGTTATAATGAACCATGCTAGATGTCTAATTCATTGAAGGAAAGACATCATAGGGTAATAACGAGAATTCTACCTCTTTGAGCTTGCATGTGACTGTAGTTCTTTAGAAGAACCAAAGTCAACCGCTTCTCAAATGAAATTTTATTTTCTTTTGTTTGAACATGTATGTTATTTTACTTTGTTGACATGAATCAATAGCTTATAAGACATTCTCTTGATTCAATGAAGATCAAGAGATTCCTTTAAAGCTTTCTAAAGTGAATGAGAATCAAGATAATCTTTTGGATTCTCATAGAGACACAAATTTCTTATCCCTAATCAATAAGGGAATTGAAAGGATTAACTTATTAGAGAAATTTAGATTCTCCTGATAAGTTTGAAATTGAATTTCTTTAGTTGATTTATTATTATAGGAAATGAAATCTCATAATTGTCTTTGATTAATTTCTTATTTTTGCATTTTTGATCCTTCTACATTTTACTACAAGGTCTTTGAAATTACTTCAAAAGTAAATTTCAAGACTCTATATATAAAATGTGATTGTTCTTCACATCATATTGAAGTTTTTTTATTTTCTTTTTTTTTTGCAAGATTTTCAATATAACCCTACCTAATTGAAAGTGGGATTATAAGAAATCTTGATCATGACCCTTTTGCTAAATTGTCTCAATATGATTGAGATTGATATGACTCTAATAGAACATTCTTATAAGGATTCTCGAATGTCATATCATATGCTTTCAATTCTTTTTAATTTTTTAATTTGATAATTTTAGATAAGTTATCCTTAAGAAGGATAATCTTATGCATGAAAATCTTTTTGATTTGAAAATAAATATGGGTAATATGAACCCATTTTGGTAAAGATTCTACCCTAGTCCCAAGATGTGGGTCATATAATGATGTTAGCTAACCAAGAAGAATATTTTCTTCTTATGTAGAACCATCATTTTCTAGCTTTTAATTTTAGCAAAATTTTTCTTTTCTTTTGGAATTTGACCACGGTCATCAAGGGACTTAGTTTATATAATGGCATTAAGTTTATAGGACCGCTAGAGATCATTTCAATTTATTTTTCCATAAAGTAGTCTTTAAAGATAGCTTAATCAAATCATCGATAGCTAACTCATTAAAGAATTTGATCATGATCATTAATCTTGTCAATTGAATTGGATTTTCTTCAAATTCTAAGGGCATCCACTTGAAGACTATATAAATCTCTCTACACATCTAAACAACATTGATGCAATGTGCTAGAGTGCCTTTTGAAAAGAAAGACCCAAACTACTTAAGCTTTTAACTTGCAATGGCTCTATAATTCCATAACTTTTATTGTTTATGGTTATAGACCACTTGCAATTAGAAGTATACTCAATGAGACCTTTGCCATATAAAGGATATGGACCTCTAGAAAAGAAGATCCACTATCTTTTCTTTTAACACAAGCAAGCTCACCAAATTGACAAAGTATGAGATATTGCTTATTTTTTGTTCTAGGGATAATTTTTGACTTCTAACCCTACCACTTCATTTTGATGTGGAGAAGTTTGAAGTTAAAATATCCATTTACATTAGGTGTCTTTTGCTTCATTTGAAATCGAATACACTCAATAAAATCTTGCCATTCAAAGATATGGTCTCTGAAAAGAAGATCCACTATCTTTTATTTAACAACCTTCAAGATTTCACCCAATCATGGCAAAGGCTAAAATGACAACATGAGATATCTGATTATTTTTATTTAGCTTAAGGAATTTTTGACTTCTAACCTTATTACTTCATTTTGATGTGGAGAAGTTTAAAGTCAAAATACCCATCTGAAATTTTAGACTTCATCCTTTTGCTCTTAGATATAGTCCTTCCATTCCTTTTCTTTTCTTTCTTTCTTTTTTTTTTTTGAAATATTCTGATTTCATTTCTTTATGAAAGGTTACATTTGGTAATTTTCCTAGTTACAAGATTCACTAAGAAGATAAATGTATTTGACTCATTTCATTTCTTTATGAAATGACTCCACTAAATGATTTGCTAGGAATTTGATGTATTTGACCTTTTGTACAAATACAATATTTTATTTATTGGCTTTTTTTTTGATATGATTCAAGTCTGTGCTTGATTGATCATATATTATGATCCAACATTTTATTTCTTTTCATCTTTTCATGGAACAACAAATATAGCAAATCCATTAAATATTGATAGAAATTACTTTCTAAAGATGTTACACTTGTTGAATTCAAAATTATTTAGTGGAGTGAGTCATTCAAGATTGGCATAATGACTTCCTTGAAAACTAAACACTTTTGAAATCAAAATTTTCTATTGGAATCAATATTTAGTGAGGTCATTTAGGAGTAGTAAATGATATTCCTAAAGACTCAACACTTTATGATGGATGAACATCCTTCAATCAATATATGATTCATTTTTCTATGTTCTTCTTCTTCTTTTTTTCTTTTTTTGATTCCATTTTATTCTCTTTTTTTTTTTTTATTTGGGCTGGATAGGACCATCCAAGAGCATTTACAGATGTTTCATGAATTCCTAAGTTGCTCTTTTTCATGTTTGAATTTTGGCTTCAACCAACAATGTGATTGAAATCAAGTCCTTTTCTAAGTTGAGATTTTAAGATTGAATTTTCATGAAGCTGAAAACTACTTTCTTTATTTGAATTTATATGGCATCAACTTATCAAAGCTTGATTAGAATTGAGCCTATATAAATTCATTCTTATGTTTATATTTGATGTTTGATGCACGGATCAACATATATTTTGGAGATTTTCTTCTTTTAAATTTTTCACATCGACTAAGATGTTAATAAGTTTGTAATAGTCTATCTTCATCATAGAAGATAACCCTAGAACTTCTTTACATTGGAATGCCACATCAGGAAGTTGCTTATAGTTAAGTAAGACAAATTACATGATTATGTAATGCCTTGCTTTACTTTTGCTTCTTTCTTCATCATTTTTATTATTTCATATTTCATATTATTTTATAACAGTATTATGATTCTTGATTTTTCCAAGCAACTTCTAAGATAGGCAAAATATCATATTTTGAAGATGATTTATTTTCCATTTCTTTTCAATGTCATTTGAGGTGGTATGACTCTACCATTTTGAATTTTAATTCAAGAATTTCCCTTTTTATATGAAGGGAAGGTAGGTCTAACTCTATCCTCAATAGATCAAAATACCTCATGATCTATTCATTTAGAGGATCATCATTTAAAGAGGACCCTCTAGGGTAGATGATGTGCTATTGAAAGTCAAATTTTGACTTGCATTCTTTTATAGCACATATAAGATTAAAGGTAATCTCGCTTGCAATGGACTCTTTGACCACCATACTTAACATTAAAACAATGTCAAATAGGTCATAAGATATAAAGGATTCTCGTTAGATTCATTTTGTATTGAAAGCATATAATACCTTAGTCTTGAAAATTATGGCATTTTCATTCATTTGGACTCACAAAGTCCTAAGTGATTTATCTATCAACTTTCAAGAGATAAGGATTTCATACTTTCACTCTAAGCGATAGATATCACCCATAGGACCCAATCCTAAGGTCATGATTTCTTTAGAACGATTAACTTCTTCATTTATTTTCTTT
Organism: Cymbidium sinense; assembly: GCA_021442155.1. Classification (NCBI taxonomy): domain Eukaryota; kingdom Viridiplantae; phylum Streptophyta; class Magnoliopsida; order Asparagales; family Orchidaceae; genus Cymbidium; species Cymbidium sinense. The sequence goes on from CM038226.1 coordinate 19,559,522, forward strand.
TCTTGATTTAACCTTAAAATTAATTAAAGCCAAATGGAATATCATTTCATTCAATGGGAGAAAACTCCCATTAAGAAAGTTGATTTAAATTTCATTCATTTCAACTTTATCAAGAGAATCATAATTCTCTTTGCTATCCTCTCTTTTCTTTATTGATTAGAAGCAAAAGTGAATCTTGTCACTTTATTTTTGTTTATCATGTCATCTTCCTCTTTTGACTCTCCCAAACTCTTGAATTTAAGATTTTGGAAAGGTCTAAAAGAAGGTTACCTCCAAGTCACTCTTTAGAATTGGCCAATCAACTTGAGTAGTTGGTTTTCCAATATTCTAGTGGACTTGTAGAAATTAAGATTAAAGATTTGCATTCATGTATAATTTTCTTCTATAAGAATAGAAGATTTTCATTGAGTTCCTTAATCAACCTCTACCTAAGGTCAATAAGGAATTCTCTTTTTGGGATGATTTTTTTATTCTTCTTTTATAAATGCAATTCAAACTTCAATCATGGTGGAGAAGCAATACAACTATGCCTCCTTTTGATTTAAGTTTTCTCAGGTTTGAAGGAACTCCTTTATCTCAATATTTATATCCTTAGGTGTTTTTTGCTTTTGAATGTAGAATAAAAGTTCATTCAAGGACCCTCGATTCTCTTTAGCTTTAGTAGCCAAAGTAAGATCAAGGATAAGTTTAATTTTGAGACTTTATTTTTTGAAGATTTGCTTTTCAAATCTTGAAGTACTTTTCATACTTTTTAAATTTGATATCTCTTTTCCATATTGGAATGGTTTCAAATCCATCTTGACTAGATTTAGGTCATAACAGAGATGACTTGATTTTTATTTATTTCTCTCACCTCTCATTTTATTTTGGGATTTGGTTCTAGGACCAAATCATTTAACTGATGACAAAAGTTCTAGAACCTCTATTCAAGATGTTGGATTGGCTCAACCAAGAATGAAATGGAGAGGTATCCAAGGAAAGAAAGGCGACCAGTGAGTGGCACTAGTACACTGCCGATATATAAAAATAACCATCTATTTCTAAAGATGGAGAGAGGAACCATTCCCAGTGAGTGCAGAAAATATGTTGGTTTTCTTTTTCTCTCGAATGGAGAAAAGAAATGACACCACATAGAGTTTAGGAATATTTTATTTAGATGATCAAATACATAGGAATACACATATTATCTCAAAGATAAACATGCTTTCCTATAATGGATTCAATCATTTCAATAAAAGACTCCCAGGCTAATGGGTCTTTCGTGTACCAGTATTTTCCCTACATAGAAAAGTAGAACAAGGTCAATTTTATCCCGGGTCCATTCCTATAAAGGCAAGCCTCTATAGTTAATTACATCTTAGGAAGGGTCTCTTCCTAAGAATACTCGATTAAAGAAATAAGTGGTTATTCTAAAGACTACTAAGGTAGCTTTCAAAGGATTGATTTTTGGAAATTCAATTGAGAGGTCCAAATTGGAGAGTTATTTTAAGAGTCAAATGGAAAGAGTAGGAAATGCTATTGATCTTTGGGATGCCCCATTTCATCTATCCTATGCTTTAAATTTGGGATTTAATTTTAGATTTCAAGTTATCATTTTCTTAGAAATCTAGACTTAGATTCTAACAAGACTGCAGTTGAAGACTTATTCCTAAAAGGATGCTTGACCTAGTCAGTGCTTCTAACACATGTCGGATCTCGACTTAGTTCTATTCTTGGAATCATTGGTCATTCCCTTCACTTGAAGGAACTAACCTATCGACTCTTCGGACTTACAACTTGCGGAGAAACCACCTAATCGCATTTTAAAATCATGAGGCTAAGTCATATGAATGCAAGATGGCTGTGCTGTTGTAGTTTTAGGAAAGAAATCTATGAACCTAGACTTACTCCCTAATCCCTAAGATCATGTAAGGTATGAAGATGCATATAACTAATGCACATTTTTCAGATTATAATAATTTTTGACTCAGGATTCATTTAGGCAATAAGGATACAATTTATGCCTAATGCATGCAATTAGAAAAAGATCATGGGCCAAATCAAAATAAAAGAAGGTGTACTTCCATCATAGGCTCTCAAAGGTCAAGCCTAGGTAAAGATGGAATTCCTTCATTAATCAAGAGTGAAACAATATGATTGTGCATGACATCCAACTAAGGGGTTGCTACATATTTTATCTTTTTAATACCTAGGATTTTATGTGAATATTATGAGTTGTATTTATTTTTTATGTTTCATTGATTTAGGTGGGTAGAAAATTTAATTTATCCTATGAGCCTCGTTCGGGCATACATCATGCACAAACATAGCATAAAGAAACTAAGAAAATCATCTTGTTTCTATTCAAAATAAATCAAGCCAAATCAAATTATATATAAGAAAAAAGGCCAATGCATGCTTTACAAGAAGAAAGAAAAATGAAGTTCGCCCTTATACAAACTAGTTTAGATCTATGGGTCTTCTTTCCGTGAAAGTCTCCTTCTTGGGGACATCCTCCACAGGGGACCACCGCACGGTTGGGTCGCTCCTGCTAATCCTAGACCCCATAGATCTAACCTAATTCTAAGCTCAAATTTACATTTAAAATTCAAAGAAAATCCTAAGCCAGCAGATGTTAGGAAATACAGACACACCAAGCGGTTTATATTTTACAAACATATGGGCTTAGCATTGGTTGCTTGCCAAAGCTGTCTATGGACTATGTTAAGGGAATTTTAGCACCAAACATCAATTTTATGATTTATTTATTACAGTGATCCCTTTAACACAGTCTCCTGCAGAAAATAGTGTCAAATCTAGAAAGAATGCCCTACCATCCAGTCTAACGAACAAACAAGCCTAGGAATCCAGTCTAAAATAATACACCACACAGACATGTGAAGCACATCACAACATATCACAGGAGATTAAAAGAAAATCACAGAGCGATCTAACCTAGATCTGGGGTCCGTGACCTAAATAATCTAGTGTGTGTAGTAGTGGGGTTTGTGTGGTGAGTCTTTTCTAGGCCTTTAAGTTTAAGTTTTGATGTTTGAAAATTTAATTAGTTTAAATTTTACCATTGGTTGGTTTCAATTCAAATGGTTTAGTGATTTAAATTTTTATTTTTTATGTTCATTTTATTTAGTTAAAGTTGTATAGGTTTTCAAGAATGAAGAATGGAATGATTCCATTTTTGGATGGAGCTCTTTCCATTCAACATCCTAAATCTAATGAAGTTTCCAAAGGCTAATTAAAATCCTTAAGTATTTTTTGATTTATTTATTTATTTTATTTGTTTGAATTAATTTAATTTGTTTGATTTATTTAATTTTAAATTAATTTATATGGATTTCATTTGATTTGGCTTATGTTACTTTAAAGAGTTTAATTTTTGTTTGATTTCATTCAATTTAACTTAAGATATTAAATTATGAATTTGTAAGCTTAAGTTTTAAGTCCATTAATATGAATTAATGTCTTAGGTTTGTTCATAGATTATTCTTAACCTAAAGTACTTAGGTTAATTACTTGATCTGATTTAATTAATCAAGGTTTTAAGTTCATTATTTAAATTCATTAAGGATGAATGGTTTTGTTAAATTTAACTTAAGTTGTTTAATTATGTTTGAATTTCATTAAGTATTGATTTTCTTACAATTTTGATATCAGTTAAATTCTCGACTTAGAAAGTTTTAATGAATTACCTAAGTTTTTTGATGTTTTTCAGGTTCAATTTATTTGTTGATTTAATGAATTAATGATTATTCTTAATTATTATTTAGTTCATATTGACCTAGAGATTTGGAAATTCAAGAATTCCAAATTTATAGACCAATTTGGTTTCAAATAATTATGAGAAGTGGGGTTTCATGCCAATTTTATGTTCCTAAAGTTTCAGTTTAATTAGAGATGTAATTGGGGTGTAATTAAGGTTTTAATTATTTCATTAAAACCTAAATTAAGATTAATTTATTAAGATTAATTGAGAGATTTTATTTTTACATATTATAAAATGAAATACCTTTCCAATGAGGGTTTATTTATAATTTTAGGCTAGCGGTTGATTTATTATGATTTAATTAAGTTCAAGTGATTTAATTGAATTAGTTAATTCTTTTAATTATCAAATTAAGTTAATTAAGTTCATATTATGTTTATATTAGTTTAATTAAGTTCAATTATTATGTCCTTTATTTTGATTTAAGATTATTAAATTAAAATTTTATAATTAGTTTATTAAAGAGTAATTAATTTATTTAATTTAAGGGTTAACTTACATAAAATTTTGATTTCATTTTATTTGAGAATTAAATCCCCAAAAATTAACCTATGGTATGTTTTTCTTAATTTCATTTCCCCAAAGTTTCAAATTAATTGGATTATTAGTTTAAGAGCAATTAAGGTTTAATATTTTCATCTAAACCTAAATTAAGGAAAACTCATCTAATAAAATTTGGGTATTTTAATTTCTGCAGATTCCTCTCATCAGACGAATCCATAGAGCTTTTATTTATATTTTCGATTTTCTTTGATTTGTTATGATTTTTTGAAGTTTTAAATTTTTTTTAATTCCTTAAATGCGTTGCTTAACGGTTTTTTTAGTTTTAATTCGCGTTTTAACTAAAACGGCGGATTAGATCTGGACCGTTCGATCAAAGATCGGTCCGATCGATAATTGATCGATTGCGGATGTACGTGGGTTGATTCGGGCGATCGACGTCCGATCCGCAGTCCGGGCGGTCATTCAGCGTTTCTGAAGGGATTTAATCAAATTAACAACCTAGATCTGGTTTCTTTTTAAAAAATGACGGTCCCGATTTCTCTCCCGTCTGCGGGGCAGAATCCAACTTTTGATATACTTAACCAAATTGGATGATTTAAAGTGCTACATGATCGTTGAAAGATCCTCTTTCCATCCATAAGGCTTGATCTTACCAAAGAGCACGCCTTGTAGGAATGATCATGGCAAAGCTTTGAAGGAAAAGTGGGGTTAAAATGGCATACGATTTAGGGGATCTCAAATGGAATCAATTGAAGTAGCTTCTATTCTTCAAAATAAAGCCTGTCTTCAAAGGAATTGAGAGAATTCCTTGTGATTTGATCACTAGCCCAAGCTTTGGATCCAAATTTGGTTTTGATGTATTCAATGGTTGAGAGCACTTGGAGGGTGGAGAGTTTGTTTCTTGGTTTGGTATCGATGGTGTATATCGGCCTTATTTTTTGAGAGTGTGTATATATGCTTGTTTTCTTGGGAAAACCACTTAAGCTCTTTTTTTTTTTTTTTTAGCCCCTTACCTCTAGTTGAAAACCACCACCTCAAGTGATGGCTTTTTTGTCAGGGTAGGTGATGTGGGATGAGGACAAAAGGATTTTTTTTTTCTCTTTATTTTTTAATTATTATTTTTTGTTATTTGATTTATTAATTAAAAGATTAATTAACTTATTAATGTTGTTTAAGATGATTAATCTCTTATGCACATTCGTTGGTTAAGATGGTTTTGAATTTTCATGCTTTTATATTTTGTTTAACTCACTTTAATCGGGTTAAGTTGAGTCAACTTATTTTCTTAAGGGTCAAATGACCCATTTGTCCTAACCACCCAATAGGGAGTTAGGTTATGTCCTAGTATCATTCCCATATGGTTTAGGACAATTAGTTTGATGTTATTTTGATTTTTCTTTTTGAGTTCAATGTGGCTTATTTTGTTTTAAGAAATCTAATTTACTTAATCTAAGCCTTAAAGAACTCAAATTTATTTTATTATGATTAAAACTATTTATTTAATTTTTTAGAAATATTTTTGGTGATTTTATTTAGTCAAATTTTAGTGGGTTGACTTTTTTGACTAAGTGGGCCCAAGTCAATTCTAGGTTAACTAGGGTTGACTTGAGTTTTACTTTTAATCATTTTGGATTGATGATTGATTATTAAGTTGATTAGTTTATTTTGAATTTGGATGCTTGAGTTGATCCTACAAGATGAATAGGTTAGATCCAACCCAAGGTGAATTCTCTAGGTCACTAGAGTGTCCAGCATTAACCTCATCCAAAAATGAGGTCAACAATCCTCTTCCTTAGGATGTAATTAACTATGGGGGCTTGCCCTTGTAGGAAACTTAATAAACCTGATTTAAAATAAACCCTGCTTTACTTCTCCATATCAAGTAGGGAAGAATCTAGTACATATCACATCATCCTTAGGAGTCCTTATTGAGTTGATTAGGTCCATTAAAGGGTAGTGACTTGTCTTATGAGATAGTATACTATTCCTTAATGATGTACTCGATTAGCTAAATAAGTACATCTAAGGATCTATGTGGCATCCTAAAAAGATAAATTTCTATAGGTCTCATCTCTTTCATTTCTCCCCAACAGATTTGAAAGGTGACTCCCTATAAGAATGTTTCACCATAAATTTTTGGCGACTCCACTAGGGATGGTTCCTCTCTCCATATTTGGTAAATGATCATTATCTTTGACTATCGATAGTGGGTTTGTACTTTGGTATGAATCCAAGACTATCTTTTTTTCCATTGGCACATAGCTCATTTCATTCTTGAGTTGAGTTAGCCAATATCTTTAGGTTTTAGGACTGCATTCCTTGTTGGTCTTACAACCCCCGTTGGGTTCTCCAATTGGTTAAAAATGTAAAGATCTAAATAAAAAGAAACATCTTAAAGACTTCCTCATTATCATTTTCATGATAAGTAAAGGTTCATTCTAAAATAATAAAGACAAAAATAAATCTTAAATAACAACTTTTCTTTTCAAAAAGCACCTTTCAAAAGTGCACTTAATAAAATATTTTCCACAAAATTTTGTCACCCTCATTTAATAATTCCCATAATTGTTACATGTAGGGATTTTTAAAAATAAAACTAACAACATTTTCCAAAAGCACAAATGAACATCTTCTTTCAATTCACTTTGATGAAGATTTAATTTTCAAAATAAAATGAATAATCATCTTCTCAAAAATCAAAATCATAATCATAAAGTTTTCAAAAAGCACACATGAATCTTTCTATTCAATACACTCACACTTATTGAATGGAAAGATCATTTCGAAACAAAATTAAACTTTTCAAAAAGTGCATATGAATATCTTCATTTAATATATTCAAAACTATTAAATGAAGATTTGATTCCCAACTAAAAATAAATATCATTTAGGAAATCCCACTTGAACATATCTCACATATGTTTTAAGTTGGAATTCCTCTCTTTCAAAAAGCAACAATCACACACAAAACAAAAATTTTACATTTCAAAAAAATAAGATTGATCTCCTTTCTACATACTTAAATTTGTTGATTGGAACTCCTCTTTTCAAAATATTAAAACTTTAACAATCATATTTCAAAAATTTCAAACATTTTTAGAACTTCATTTAACATATTCAAATTTTCTAAGTGAAGTTTCCAAATCAAAAATAAAAATTTTTCAAACACATTTTTGGAACTACATTTAGCATATTCAAAATTTGCTAAGTCAAGTTTCCAAATCCAAAACCAAAATTTTCAAACACATTTTTGGAACTCCACTTATCATACTCAAATTTGTTAAGTGAAGTCTCCAAGTCCAAAATTCAAAATTCTAAACACATTTGGAATTTCATTTAACATAACCAAATTTGTTAAGTGAAATCTCCAAATCCAAAATCCAAAAATTTTCTAAACATATTTTGGAACATCATTTAACATACCCAAATTTTTTAAGTGAAGTTTCCAAATCCAAAATAAAAAATCAACATCAATCATACTTTCAAAATTCTAAACACATTTTGAATTTCATTTAACACACAAAAATTTGTTAAGTGAAATCTATAAATCCAAATTCCAAAAATTTTTAAACACATTTTGGAACTTCATTTAACATACCCAAATTTGTTAAGTGAAGTGTCCAAATCAAAAATCAAATATCAACAATCATACTTTCAAAATTCTAAACACATTTGGAATTTCATTTAACATACCCAAATTTGTTAAAGTGACATCTCCAAATCCACAAAATCCAGAATTTTCTAAACAATTTGGAATTTTGTCTCAAATTTGTTAAGTAATCTCAAATCAAAATCAAAAATTTCTAAAACATATTTTGGAACTTCATTTAACATACCCAAATTTGTTAAGTGAAGTCTCCAAATTCAAAATCCAAAAAAAAATTTCAAACACATTTGGAACTTCATTTAGAATACTCAAATTTGCTAAGTGAAATTTCCAAATCAAAAATCAAACATTTTTCAAAACATATTTTGGAACTTCACCTAGCATATTCAAATTTGCTAAGTTCTCAAACACCTTTGGAACTTCTTCCCTTAGCATACCAAATTTTCTAAGGAGAAGTTTCAATTTTCAAAACAAAATAAATCAAAAATTTTGAACACATCCTTTGGAATTTCATTGAGCATACTCAAATTTATTAAGTGAAATTTCCATTTCACAAAATTAAGTGGGACTTCATCTTTAGCATACCAAACTTTCTAAAGTTAAGTCTCCACATTCAATCACATCAAAACAAAATAAAACACTTAGGATTCCTTTAGCGTACCAAATTTGGTAAGGATCATACCCTTTTTAAAAATCAAAACATCAAAAAAAAAAATGAAACACTTAGGATTTCTTTAGCATACCTAAATTTGGTAAGTATCCTATTTTCAAAAATTAAACAAAACACACTTGGATTCTTCACTTAGCATACCTAAATTTGCTAAGTGAGAATTCTAAATTTTCCAAAATCAAAACAAAATTCATAGTCACTTTCTCAAACACTTCACTTAGCATACCTAAATTTGCTAAACAAGTAAAATTCCAAAACAATCAAACAAAATCAAAATCAACTTGACCCTTACTTTAACATACCCAAATTTGTTAAAGGAAATGGTCCTTAAATCAAAATTCAAATTCAAGACAAACATGAACTTACGGAAGCATCCTTATCAAAAATTTTGAATCAATATTTCAACATACCTAAATTTGTTGTAGTTGGATTCATATTCAAATTCCTCTTTCAATCAATCTTCTCAAATCCATTTGAACCCCACTTAACACTTTCAAGTTGTTAGATGTGGGTTCAAATTTTCAAATTCAAAATTCAAAAAACTATGGAGACAGAAATATGATACAAGTTCATTTCTCATTGCAGATCTTTACAGTCAGTGCAGTATTATTTAGTTTCAGTCTATTATAATTATTAAAATGGTTGGTTCTTAGAAGTTTGTCTTAACCTTCCCCCACAGTATGGATCTGGCTTTAGATCAAGTTGACTTCCCCCATCTGGACCATACTCTCCTGATTCACTTTGGTCGGGGATTTGAGGGAGCCAAGATCACTTGTGAGGGTACTCCCCTCACCACAGTTAGCAGGGCCAAGGTGATCGGGCAGAAGCCAATCATCAGGACTAGCTTACCCTCTGACTCTGATGTCTCCTCGAGGAAAAAAGCTATGGGAGTTCCACAAACTTTAGTTGTTACAGTGCCAGCAGTACTGGCAGTACCAGCTCCAGTTGTAGTTCATCTCAGAGTTATTCATGTTGTCCCAGTGCAGGCTAGTACCCTACCATCTATACCCTCTAAGGGTAAGACTCCCCTAGTCTCAGGGTTTGAATCCCCTACATTTGAGTATGGGTTTAGCTCACACTCCACCCATCCTACCCATACACAGCATAAAAATAAGAACCGCATGATAAAGCGGTACCACACCTGAATAGCTAGGGAGCTAGAGGTAGTAGCTTGATCATGAGTTTCCTGTTATCACTTCACCATTGGTTATAGAAAACCAGTTCCATCCTCTCTCTAGATTAGATAGAGAGGATGTCAGGAGTATCTGTTCATCACCTCCTCCAGTGGTGTACTTTCAGCCAACTTTTTTTAGGAGTAGGAGGCCGTACGTCAGCATCAGATCTATTTTATGCTAGGTAGGCGGATCATACGGATGCTCATAGTCCGGCACTTAGTTTGATCTTCTATCTGTTATCCCCTATAGTGTGCGGAGGCAGATTCGCTAAGAGAGGGCCCGTGAGGCCCATACAGCACATGTTACTAGTAAGGAATGTTGGAGGTTCAGCCATCAGTCGGCCACTTCTACTTTGATTGATTGTCTAGCTCGGCGTGCTACCCGTCGACCATACTCATAGTATTCTTCTCATTGGGACTAGCCACCATAGGAGGGTAGTTCCTATGCACAGAGAGTCAGTGGTGTCTCCACCCCACTGCTCTACCCCTCATCTGCCATTGCTAGTGCAGGTTACAGCATCTCCCATTCCATTTAAGACCATGAAGGCCGTATCTGAGGAAAAGCATACCCTGTTGGTGATCTAGCTATGACCAAGGGATCCTACCCCTTCTACACCACCCATTATGGTAGGGTCGAGCTCTCCTGCTCGACCTTCTACCCTAGTGGTGATGCGGAAGGAGTGGCGACCCCAAAGCATCGTGGTCATCCCTTCACCAACTTTGCCCATACAGTCAGATGTGGAAATGGTGATAGTTATTATAAATATTCTAGATGATAGTCCAGCTACGCCAGTGGTAGTAAAACATTTTAGAATTGTTACCCCTCTTGTAGCCAATAGAAGTCAGGAGTATCATTCATCTAGTGAGTACACTCCACACAGGATTGACTCTCCAGTGACAGATGAGGTCTGGTGCCTCTCAATGCACGATAATGATCACACCAGTTAGCCTATACTTTTTGTACCTGCTAAGTTGGATCATTCCTTAGATGAGATAGTTGCACATTATTTCATGGAGAATAAGGAGATCTTGGGCTATGCATTGTCTAATGAAGAGAGAGTCAGCTTTGATCTCAATGAAGATGACTTGATGGGAGACTCAGCTAGAATCTGCATGGTTGACACTAGAGGATCTCTTCTTAGGGAATAATAAGCCATGAAAGGTGATGAGGTCAATCAAGGAGACACCGTAGAATCATCCCAGCACCTCCGACATCAATTGAGCAGAAGGATGAGCAGATTGATAGGATGGAACAATAGTTATATGACTTATTAGTAGCAGTGTCAGTGCTTCAGAAGCGAGTCCATTTAGTTCATCCTACTACAGTCAACATCAGTCATCCTGAGTTAGTGCATGTCTTGGACCCAACCAAAACTCTACCTCTCATTGAGCAAGGTAGCACTAGCATGTATAAGAAGGTAGTGGAAGTACATCCATACAAGAAAAAGATATAAAATCCATGGTTGAGCAACAGGTGAAGGAAGCTTTGGCTCAAGCCTGAGGAAGGATCATCGGTTCCAAAGGGTAGACCCTACCTAGAGGAATTGATGTTATCCAATATCCCAAGGGTTTCATGCCTCCTTCCTTCAAAAGCTTTGATGGGTGTGGAAACTTGAGGCAACACATAGCACATTTCAATGCTAGTTGTTGGAACACAGGTGGCAGCGATGCTCTACTTTTCTGCCTTTTTGTTAGTAGCCTAGCAGGTATTGCTTTTGATTGGTATGTTGAACTACCCAATGGTTCAGTAAAGGCATTTGCTGAGTTAGAGCAACTCTTCTTCGAGAGATTTGCTGGAGCTCAGCAAAGGGTTACTGCAGGTGATCTCGTTGTAGCTTAATATCACCCAGTGAGTCCCTTGTTGATTATATTCTTCGATGACATAACCTGAGTATGAAGTGTGAACTACATCTATCTGAATAGCATGCCATTGAGATTCTCTTGAAGAATATCCATGGCCCAATCACCTTCATGCTTCAGGGCTTCACTATCAAGACATTTAAGAAGCTAATCAACAAGATAGCTAGTCTATAAGGAGGGGCCAACAGTTGCCTTTTCAAGATCAGTTGCTTAAGAAAAAACCATAGAAGGTCTATGAGAAGAAGCTAGGAGCGAGCTGAGGTTGAGGGAAGCGACTGACTAGAGATCAAGAGACCATGACCTCTCCACCTCCTTTGCCACCATCGAGAAAGCCTTGCCCTCCACCACGCCTCCCATCCACGCCCATACCATCCAGACATTGGAATGTTTACCCACCACCAGGTAGCTATGGTACAGCTACTTTTTTAAATAAGTTAAACAAACCTTATTTTTTTAAGAGGGAGGTAATCAAGAAAATCTTTAAGGACCTCTTAAAGAAACTTGGTTTTTAGCTACCCGTGCCTAGGAGACTAGAGGAAGTAAGCAAAATTCATGATCCAAACTTTTTCCCTTACCACCATATGCTCGACCACATTTTGGAGGATTGCTTCACATTCAAGGAATGGCTTGAACACAGTTTCAAGATCGGTGTTGTAGTTATCCCAAAGAAATATCTTATGGAACAACGTTCTAGTTCCATTAGGGTAATCCTTGAAGATACCTGTGATCCTACCAAAACCAAAGAAGGTTGGGACATTTCTTTGTCTAAAACCTCTAAGAAAATAATTCAGAAGATCAAGTAGCTTTCTTTGTAGGTGCCTGAGTCAGCTCAAACCTCCAACACCAAGGAAGGTTTGCAAGTTGCCAGTGCCAACTCTAGGAAAGTGGGAGCTCAGCAGCAGCAATAGTAGAAGCAACATGTGTCAGCCCGAGATAGCCTTTTAGCACAGCCACTGATCGTGTCCAGCCTCCAGCCTTCTATTATACCTTCCACACCGGTGACTTCTTCCATTTTAGCTAGCTCTTATGTTTCTTCTACTAGTAGAACTCTTGTATCAGCAGATAAGGGCATCATATCCCTTACACCACTCACTTTACTTGACTTCTACTTTGTACCTCCAAATAATTCCAAGAAATTGAAGAAAAAAGTTAGTTTGAATTACATCTATGTCACTTCTGATGGGTTATCTTCTTCTATTCCTAACGATAACTCTTCAAGTCTAAATAACTATAATAATTTTGATCATCCTCTTTCTGATTCAGAGTTGGACTTTTAACTCTGAATACTATAGGTTCATCTCTTGAGATAGACTTGGAATCATCTGATTCTGAGAGTCCCATAGGAGAAGCTGTAGGTGAGCCTGAAGTGTAGGTAGAACCTTCCACCACCTTGCCTCAAGATATTATTGAATCAACCTCCGTAGTGGCAAGGTTCTACCTCCTAGGGCAGCACCTTAAGGTAGAGGGAAACAAGTCATTGGTACTGAAGATCGAGAAGCCCTTCCACAGGATGCTCCACCCTTGGATATGCTTGTGGAAGACCAGCCGAAGTGAACTACAACATCCTTTCTCATCTAAGAAAGTTGTCATCTAAGCTAAGCATATATGATACCCTTATTGTATCCAAAGAGATGAGGGAATTACTAATCAAGGCTCTCCTTGATCTTGAAATATGCTTAGCTCAACTGTCCGCTATAGGTGAGGAAGCACAATATGCAAAAGAAGCTCAAGGGATCACCTTCACAGATGAAGACCTTCTTCTAGGGGACTTGGAACACAACCGTCCCCACTACATCACAGTTGACATGGACAAGTTCAGACTCACCAGGGTTCTTATGGATTCAGGTGCATCAGTGAACATTATGAGTTTAAAGACCCTTGCTTATTTAAAGATCAACATCTCTACACTTTGAGGAGATAGGATGATGTTGAGAGGATTCAATGATCAAGGTGAGCGGGCTTTAGGTTCTATAGTGTTACCTTTGGAGATAGGTGACTGGAAGACTAAAGCCAAGTTCTACATCATTGATTCAAATACTTCATTCACTACTTTGCTTGGTAGGCCTTGGATACATCAGAATAAGATCATTCCATCCTCCCTTAGAAAATATGGAATTGAATACCATGTCAATGGAGATGAAAAGCCATTTTTAGTTAGAAAAGTTGAGATTTATGAGGATGCAACCTACTATCTTCCTCAAAATGCCCTTTCTCGTGAACTTGGACAAAATTCAAATGCAAAAACAAAAGAAAAAAAAAAAGAAACAAAAGAAAAGATAAAAGAAAATGAAAAGAAAAATAAAAGCTCAAGTGAGCAAGAAAGAGAATTGAAGAAGAAGTAGATCCGCACATCACATTCCACCCATAGTTCATTCCATCATATGGACATGTGGGTAGGATGGCTCAACCTCCACCGGGTGAGGCAGAGGCAGAAATAGAGGCAGTTCTAGAGGTGGGAGACCCCCTAGTTGGCCTTCAGCCAATAGAGGTCATGTTCTTGTTCATAGGAGTACCCATACTATTCACAAAGACTTAGAATCCAGCTCAGATGGTGAGTCCAATGTTATTAGTATACCAGCCAACCTCTCTCAGTGGGTTCCATTGGAGGTGACTTTTGATCCAGATAGAGATGAAGACCAGGCCTCCAAGCAAAGCAAAGTATTCAAATCTAGTTTATGTGAAACTATTAGGCAGTTGAGAATCTTAGCTCTTACCTCACTTACATCTCAAAAAGTTGAAGGTTTTGTAGTTGAGGAAGTCCCTAAGTCTTCCATTGACATGAAGCAGAAGAAGTTCTTTTTGGGATCATCATCCTCAAGCCCTGAAGTTGATGTAGAGCTTGAGGAAGATACTTTTAAAGAATTAATGGAATAATCTTTTTACTTTTACTCCCCTTGTGTTCAAAATCTTATACATAAAGGTTTAGTTCCTCACACGTGGTCCAAGCACAGGTCAGAATAATTTGAAAAGCTATGGAACAATACAGAAGGAAGCACTATCAAGAGCAGGATAAGGATTCAGTATAATGGGTCCGATCGATGATGAAGATTATTGCCAAGTTGTTACCAACCATTTGGAGTCTGATAAATTCTTCTCACACATCCCCAACTCTTATGAGAATGTGTGTTTAGAAACCTCAGATGATCTAGATGATCTCCAAGTCAAAGAGGCATCGCCAAAATTTGAAGAGGAGATTCATTCCGTGACAGGCTTAAAGAAATCAACAGGACAGAAGAAAATCCTCACGACATACATCGGCTCATTGCTGAATGAAGAAGAAACCAATGACTTAGTTAGGCTATTGACTGATTTTAAAGACTGCTTCGCATGGAGTTATGAAGAAATGCCTGAATTATCTCCTAACGTAGCACTCCACAAGCTAGTAATAGACCCTAATGTTACCCTTATTAAGTAAGCTCCTAGACGCATACGATTAAAAATTGAACAACATGTCATTTTTGAAGTTAAGAAATTGATCAATGCTGGTTTTATCAGGGAAGAAAAATATCTTATCTAGTTAGCTAGTGTCATCCCATTTAAGATGAAGAATGGACAAATTCATATTTGCATTGATTTTAGGGACTTAAACAAGGCATGTCCTAAGGATGAGTTTCCTCTTCCTATACTAGAATTAATGGTAGACATCACCTCATCTCTTGCAGTCTTCTCTTTCATGGATGGGTCATCTGGTTATAACCAAATCAAGATGTCTCTTGAAGATGAAAGAAGCACTGCTTTCCAAACCCCGATCAAGAACTTTTGTTATAGGGTCATGCCTTTTGGCCTTAAAAGTGTTGGTGCTACAAACCAACGGGCCATGACTTAGATCTTTAATGAACTCATCCACCATCAGGTTGAGTGCTACGTTGATGATCTAGTTGTCAAGAGTAGAGAAAAGGAAGACCACCCCCTTTGACTTGAGAATAGTTTTTGAACAATCAGGATAATATAACCTCAAAATGAATCCCCTGAAGTATGCATTCGGAGTCGCTTTAGAGAAATTACTTGGGTTTATTGTTCGACAGGGAATAGAAATAAACCCTAAAAAGATCAAAGCTATCTTAGAAATGACACCTCCTAAGAGTTTAACTCAACTCAGATCCTTTCAAGGATGATTGGTGTATCGAAGACGCTTTATCTCAAACCTATCAGGGAGATGCAAGCCATTCTAAGCACTTGTCAAAAAGGATGCCAAGTTTAAGTGGGATGACAAGTGGCAACATGCTTTTGATGACATCAAAGAGTACTTGTGAAGCCCGTTCTAGCTCTATCCGGTGCCACTCATTATCTACACTACTGCATTGGATAACTCTCTTGGCACTCTGTTGGCCCAAGCCAATGATGAAGGAAAGGAGAGTGCACTATACTACCTCTACTATCATATAATCCCTGCTAAAGCAAACTATCCACCTATTGAGAAGAATTATCTAGCTTTGATCTTTGCATCTCAGAAGCTACAGCATTACATGCTTTCTCATAAGGTGAACTTGATCTCCCGAACAAATCCATTGTAGTATCTCATGACACGGCCAACACTATCCAAATGTTTGGCACTTTGGTCCATGATTCTCTCATAGTTTGATATCACATTTGTACCCCTCCATGCGATAAAAGGACAGGCACTAGCGGATTTCTTAACAGCACACCCACTTCCTGCTGATTCTCTGCTTAACGATGTTCTCCCTGATGAACAAATATTGAACTTAGGGGAGGACAATAACCATCGATTGGAGATGTATTTTAATGGTGTAGCTTCTTTTTATAAAGGTGAAGCACCATGATCTATTCTCCCAGGAAAGGTAGGGGTAGGAATAGTTCTTCTAACTTCAAAGATGTGATGAGATTCTCATACTACCTTTCCAACCCCTACACTAACAACGAAGCTGAGTATGAGGCTTTGATTACCGGTCTAGAGTTACCCATCACTATCAGTGTCAAGAGCATCAACATCTTTGGGGACTTTTAGTTGGTCAT
This sequence comes from Cymbidium sinense, assembly GCA_021442155.1. Lineage (NCBI taxonomy): Eukaryota > Viridiplantae > Streptophyta > Magnoliopsida > Asparagales > Orchidaceae > Cymbidium > Cymbidium sinense. The sequence goes on from CM038226.1 coordinate 19,576,071, forward strand.
CAACCAGATTGACAGGTCCTACCAGGTCCTCAAACCCAAGCTTCCTAATTACTACGAGTATACCATGAAGTTGTTGGCCCAGATTCTTGAAGTCACCATCTATAAGGTTCCCCAAGTAGAGAACACAGTATCAGATGCTTTGGCCAAACTTGCCAAATAATTGGCATGTCTAGAAGATGAGTCCATTTTAATAAGGGTCCAAAATAGACAAGTCCTATCCCTTATTGATGTTGTACTCATCGAGAGACTTTTCTTGAAGGGGAGGTTGTTGTTGCCAAATGGGCAAGAGCTAGATTGGAGGCAACCATTCATAGATTACTTGAACACCAGCAAACTATCTCAAGAAAAGTCACAAACCCATCAAGTGAAATAGCGAGCTCTCTCTTATGCTCTTGTTGATGGCACCCTGTACCGACAGTCCTTTGACCAAAAATGGTTACGTTGTTTAGACAAATATGAAGCCCATGGCATTATAACCGAAGTACATTCAGGTCTATGAGCTCAATAATTGGTTTGAAGATAAAGACAAAGATTAAGAGATTAGGATATTATTGGCCTTTGATGATCACAGATTGCATGGATGTAGCATGGTGTGGTCCTCCACCAGCCACCCAACATTCTACACCCTACTTTAGCCTCATGGCCATTTGAGTGTTGGGGTATTGACATTGTGGGTCCAATCGATCCTCCTTCCAAGGGGCATCGATTCATCTTAGCTGCCATTGACTACTTTTTCAAGTGGGTAGAAGCCATCCCACTCAGAAAGGTCACAACTCACCATGTGCTTCAGTTTTTCAAGAACCATATCATATATATGTTCGAGGTGCCTCAACAAATTATATCCGATAATGGTACCACATTCAAAAGCATGAAGATCAATAGCTTGAGAAGACATGATATATATTAGAGATACTCCACCATCTACTACCCTAGAGCTACTGGCTTAGTAGAAGCATTCAACAAAACTCTCATCTAGATATTGAAGAAGACTCTTGATGACAACAAATGATAGTGGAACGAGTAGTTAGTTGAAGCCTTGTGGGCCTACCACATATCCACTCAACTCCACATTTTCCTTAGTGTATGGGTCTGAAGCATTCTTCTTTTAGAAGTTCAACTCCCATTACTAAGGATAGCATTGGGTAACAAGATCATTATAGTAGAATGCAAAGTTACAATTAGAAGAGCTCAAAGGTTTGGAGAGAGTCACCTAGGAGCATGCCAGAACCTCAAGTTGTACAAGGCCAAAATGATTCAAGCTCACAACAAGCTGGTCTATCCTAGGTCTTTTTGAGTAGGAGAACTTGTGTTAGTCCTAAGGAGACTAATTGTTTCCCATCGAAAGATAGGAGGCAAGTTTGGACCCACTTGGAAAGGCCCCTATGTCATAGAGAAGGCCTACCAAGGAGGATCTTATCATCTTATTGATTGTAAAGGGGAACACCCAATGCTTCTAATTAATGGTCTCTATCTAAAGAAATATTACCCATGAAATAAATCATATTTGAATATAATCATTAATAAAAAGGATAAAAAAATCTGATTTCGTTCATAAAAAAATTCTCTTCTTTTCGAAGTGTTGTTTGCTTGTCATGTGAATCCATCGTGACGTGTTTAGGGTAGGTGTAAGAGTCTCCCAGTGGCATCCTATCCCTTTTTCACAACAAAAGCATAATCTTTCTTGCTATTAGAATAGGTGTAAGAGAACCGAGAGGCATCCTATTTTGATTAACACAACTAAGTTAGGTGTTAGAGAACCCAAGAAGCATCCTTTTTATTGGGAATCCTTTTTTCCATCCATGGCATCATTTCATCCAAACCCCTAGTGTGTTTAAGGTAGGCGTAAGAGTCCCCAAAAGGCATCCTATTCCTTTTAACACATGCACACAACAAATACAAATCTTTTGTCTCGAGCCATTTTGATATGGGAGCAAGCCCCCTATGGCACTCACTCATTAGCTGCTCTAGGTCGAGTCTACATGTTACCTCATAGTATGTCACCCTAGTGGTCCTTTGTTGGAGGATGAGAGTCCCTGCACTTTCTTCCTACCTTGATCAATGCAAACCAACAAGCACCTTATTAGTATGGTAGTCTTCACTACCCAGCCAGTAAGCTACCTCATGATTAACTTCATTTAAGAAGATGTCAGTCCCCGTGCCTTCTTCTTGAACTAGCCATCATGCTCTAACTAGGCCAAGTATATTTGAGGTTTAGGATAAGCCCCGAGTCTCCTTTCTTCTTTACTACATTTGAGTTGATACAAGTCCCCATGGCATTCACTCAGTAGTCACCATGGGTAGGATAACACCTATCAAGATGAAGATAGACTATCCTAGCAGTCAGTTCTGCTATGGGAGGATATGAGTCCCTGAGCTTTCTTCCTAAGCTGATTATTGCAAACTGATGGGCACCTTAGGTTGGTTGACATTTTCTATGCTGACAGTGACTCACCGGGTGAGTACACCACTCTTTACAGATATGAGTCCCCGTGCTTTCTCCTTGAGTTGGACACCAAATACCTATTGGATATATGACTAGCCATGTCATGTTCTACTGAGTGTTGATTAAGCCCTTATGGGCCCCATCCCCTATGGGCACTCTATTTGGATCATGTCCTTTGCAACCCCATTTAGACACTACCCGGGTTACTTTTAGTTTGGATAGTTCCCCTTTCCTAGTACCCACCCCTGTGGTTTAAAAAATTTGTCAGGATGCAATTTTTTCCTTGTTCAAGAATTTGAGATAAGTCAGTCGATATAAGCTCCTTCTTAGTTTGATCCCATGCAAACTAACAAGGTCCACAATAAAATAAAAAAACTAAAATAAACAAAATTAATTCACTTGTTGATTAGGAATTCAAGCCCCCAAAGGGCCCCTTCTCCCAAGCAGGCATCCTATCTTTAGGCGTGTTAGTAGAACTCCCATAAGAATTGCGACAACGAGTTGAGATAAATCTGGTTCACTCGTAGTCACCCTTAGATTGGGTTCAATCTATTTTTCCATAAGCAGGTTACCCTGACAATCATTCAGCTTTGAAGATGTAAGACAATGATGCATTCTTTCTAGCATGATTATCGTAAAGCGACGGGCATCCTTAGGTCGGGCTTGATTTGTTGTCCAAAGCAACCAATCACCCTAGTGATATTTTCTAGTGGAAGATGTGAGTCCCCGAGCTTTCTTCCCTTCAATTGATCATTGCAAACTGAAAGCACTCCTATGGTCGAATAATTCTCCCATCAGTCGGGAAGCTAGTCCCTTTGTTTCAGTAAATCTGAGATTTGGTGTACTCTTCTATAAGCTCCTTCTCATTATGATCCATTGCAAACCAACAAAATCCACAAACAAACTTAAAATCAAAAATAGATTTTCACTATCGTTGAGTTGATTTAAGTTCCCTAATGGCATTCACTCAATAATCAATCCTGGGTCGAGTTTGATTTGTTGCCCAAAGCAACCAATCACCCCAATGGTTCCTTTTTTCTAGAAGATGTGAGTCCCCATACTTTCTTCTTAAGACTTGGCCATTGTATACCAAAAGGGATTTCCCCTTTGTTGGAAAGTTCTACCTTGTGATTGGTAGACTACTCCCTTTGAATTGATAAATCTGAGTTAGGTCTAAGCTTCCATGGCCCCTACTCAGTGCAGTTCATCGCAAACCCATGGGATCCATCATAATCAAAATAAACAAATCTAAAAATGTAATCAATTTTGACTATCTTTGAGCCGATTTAAGTCCCCCAGTGGCATTCACTCAATAGTCAGCCTTAGGTTGGGTTTAATCTGTTGTCTTGACAATAGATTACCCCAACAACTAGTCTCTACTTTGGAGGATGTAAGTCTACTATGCTTTCTTCCTAGTATAACTGCTGCATACTAGAAGGCATCCCTTTGGTTGGCTAGTCCTACTATGTGTTTAGTAGACTACCCCTTTGGATTGGTAAATCTGAGTTAGGTTTTAGCCTCCATGGCTTCTACTTAGTGTAGTCTATTGCAAACCAACAAGGTTCATCTCAAAATTGAAACTTAACAAAAATTCAAAGAAAATTCAACCCTCTTCCCCAGTGGAACAAATCAAATCTTTTTCTCCTTAGTGAGATTCAAATCAAATCAAACCTTTCATCCCTTTGTGGATGACTTGAACCTGCTTCTCTAATGGAAGGTACACACTCTATCCCTTAGTGGATTCTTCCCTCTCTCTTATGTCTTAAACATAAGTAGAGCCACATTGCACTAAGCTCTAGATTCTTTCTTTTCCTTAGGTTAAGGATAGATTATTTTTGTTAGTGCTTGTGATCTCTCGGTGTTGTTGATCTTTTGGGTCAACAATAATATGTGCGGTGTTCTTTTTCAGTCACACCACACCTATTGGGCACCCTTTGTTGACCTCATTTTTAGGATGAGCTCTTAACCCCTCCATCTTAGACATAGGACTCCACTTAGACCTTAAGAGTTCCTTAATCTTAAGACATATCTAGTGATTAGGTGGACACTAAACCTAACCCTAGAGACTTAGAAGAGTTAGCCATAGGAATAGATCATGCCTTAGGGGTGTTAGGAAAACTTCCTATCCTTAGCTTAAACCATTCCTCACTTTCCTTATTTCATGTAAAGCTCCAAATCAATACTATTTGATTTCCTCCAAACTCAAATCAAATACATGATTGAAATCTATGATTGAAACCCATGATCAAAATTCATAAAAAATTTCTAAGTCCAAATTTTGCCTAAGTTCTTAATCTTCCCATAAGGACTTAACCAAAATCATGATCAAAACCAATCAAATCTTTGAGATTTTCTCATAATTTATTTATATTCTCATTTATATTCACATATAATTTAAATATAAATTTAAATCAATCAAACTAAATTCAAAATTCCAAATCAATTCATGAAATTTTCTCAAGTCCTTTAATTTTCCATTAATGGACTTAGCCTAAACCTTGATCAAATCAATTCAAACTCATGAGATTTTCTCAAAACTCATTTATATTCTCATTTATATTCACATATATAAATGAAATATAAATATAAATCAATCAAATCAAACCCTCAAATTAAATTCTCTATTTAAAATTTCTTTAAGTCCTTAATTTTCCATTAATGGACTTAGCCTAAACCTTGATCAAACCATCTCAAAGTCATGGGATTTTTACATAATTCTTTTATATTCTCATTTACATTCACATATATAAATGAAATATAAATTTTAATTAGTCAAAACAAATTCAAAATTGCAAACTCTAAACTCCAAAATTCAAAATTGCAAACTCTAAACACCTATTGGTGATCCTCCGGTGAGGTATGGGATTTTTTGACCATTAAACTCAATGTGGTGTGGAGCTTTGTGAAAGAAATTTTAATCCCAGGGCTTTTTGACCGTTGGATGTGCCTCACTTTAGCTTTAGATGGTGTGGGTTGAGCTCGGTTTGAATCTGAGCTCTATCAAGCTTGGATCCTCCCCTTGATCATGGACCGTCTCTATTGATCAAGGGGAAGAACTTGGGAGATCTCAGCCATCCATCCGCATGTTTTGGATGGAAGACCAAGATAATTCCCTGTGTTTAGATATATGTTATCCATTTTAAAATTGTAGGGAGATCTATGGCCATCCGATCTTTGATCAAACGATAGAGATCAAACCGCATCCTCCGCTAGCCGCCATTTTGGATTTGACGTTTAAGTAAATCCTCATGGGGATTAGTAAAAAATGTTTTAATAATTAACCTAGGGATTTTAAAATTCATAACTCCTCAGTAGAAAATTTAGAAAATTATGACATAAAATCCTATGGAAAGATAATTGAGCTTAAAATATTTTAAAATTAATTTCAATGGGTTTTAAATTATGATTTTATCTGATTTTGGGTTTTCTTAGAAACTTTATTTTGCTAATTACTTTTTAATTAAGTGTTTGATTAATCCCAAATTTCTTGGGTATGTTTTAGGGGATGACTTCTACCTCCCATAATTTTCTTGGGATTTATTGAAGGCTTGATTAGAAGAATTACATATGGATTTCTTAATTACCCTTCTTATGTACTTAAGGATAATTAAGGTGTAATTAGTGATTTTAATCCATGATTAGGGTTAATTAAGGCCAGATCTAGTAAGTAGGAGGTTTATATAATATTTTTGGGTAATTTCCCCTAAGCTATTCCTTAAACCTCCTTTTTCTCTCCTTAATCTCCTTTTAATTAAGGGTTAATTCATTAATTATCCCATTAATTAATTTCTAAAAATTTTAAGAAGTTCTAGAACTTAATTAATCTACTTTGAGTAGATGCTTGGGTGTTTAATAGCTTAAGTACAATTAAGGAAATCAAAACCCAATTCATAAGTATGAAAGGGTGTTTTGAAATTACTTAAGCTAAACCCCTTAGCTTAATTAACCTTTAATTGTGAGCCAAATTGCATTAGGCCTCCTTCTTATTAGGTGCATTGCAAATTTAAATTCTTATGAGTTTTATGTCATCTCATTGGCTAATTATTTAGTTAATTATTCAAAGGTGGTGTAAGGGACTACTTAATTCATACCTTAACCTAATTAATAAAAATGGATCTAATTATCTAAAAGTTAAACAAAATTATCAAACACATGTGGGAATGGGCTAGGAATAGTAAATTCATCTCACCTATTCAAAATTAAATTAAACTCCAAACTAAACAAAAAATTACATTGAATTAATTTTGATTTATTTTAAACTTTCTTATTCTATAAGAATGTCTTTAGGATTTAAGTGAACTAAACTTGTTTACATGCTTTCATTATTTTAAATCTTTCCCAACATATTAAAGTTGCCATGTAATTTCATGCATTCATAATTTTAAAATTCAAATTTTAAAATGAAATTATTTACTTTATGTCAAATTTGCATGTGTTGGCTAAAGTAGAAATATGAATGACTATTATCACTATTAAATCAAAATTATTTTCAAAAACATATAAATCAAATACCAAATCTGAAAGTGTGCTACTTATATTTTAATTATAGGCTTGCATGTGAAAGAATATAAAGGTATTCTTAGCATAGGTTTCCTTTATTTCTTATGTTGGTATAGTTTTGAATAGGAATTTGGTGAGGTGTATGATTCATTTGAAAAGAACCTAACACTCACCTAATTCCATATCTACTACCACTTAAGAAGGGTTACCTATACTAGCACACATAAATAAATAAAATGAATCCATTAATACAACTTTTGCATTCTCCTTTTCCATTTCATTTCTTTTATACATATGTTTGTATTTATGGAAAGTGGTATATTAGTCTAGACAACCTCGAGGTTGTGAGGCTTAAAGTAGCCCTAAGTAGGTCTTGTACCTTACACCTCTAGTTAACAATGGCGTTGTACTCACTTATGCCTTTTTTACTTTCATGTGTGTATGTGAAAATTATGATAAGGAAACACTTTTCTACTAATTAAAATCATGCATAGCAAACTCCTAAATTTATTTAAATGAATTGCTTAGTATGCATCATAAAGTATGTTAAATAATCTCATTTGTATGTATAGATATGCTTAGGGTCCATCCATATGCATGTTATATATGTTGGGAAAGAAAGGAAGTAATGTGTGTTATGTAAATTTTGATTCATTTTATTTAATCTTAAAATGCCTTTCTTTTTGAATAGGTTTGTTTAGAGTTTATCTAAACTTAGGATTAATTAAAATATTTAATCAAAACATTCACCTAAACAAAACTAAAATGTGAACCTACTTTAGAAATTACATAGGTTAGGGAAGGAAAGAGAAGTTTTCTTCTCTTTCCCTCTCTTCATAACTTAGTAATTAATTGTAGGATCCATTTAAACCAAATCAAAACATGAAATAAAATCAACCCAAAATAATTAAACAACTTAAATGAAACCCTCCTCTAAGTTTAACATGTTCTTCACACTTAGAAAATTTGAATCTAAAACCATAGCTAAGCATACCACACAAACCTTAAAAGCACACACATTAGCCTAAGTCTCCACTTCTAGCCTTAGGTTAGGTCGATGCATGGTTTGATGTTTGTTTAGTTTTGTGATATATGTTTTAGAATGGATGTTTGGGTGTATGCTTGTAGAATGAATGGTAGGACATTCTTAGTCTAACTATTCTTTTCTATATGAGATTGTGCTTAAGGGGCGCTATCATAAATAAAAATATAAATGCTTTTGCTTGCAGGTGCTTATACCCCTAAGCATAATCCAATAGGGAAGGTGGACTTAGTCACCCATATGTAGGGTGGTAAGTCCAATATACATGCTTGGGATTTGTGTGGTTTATTTTAGCTAATGTTTATTTTTCAAATGTTAGTTAGATTTCCATTCTTTTTTTCATGTAAATTTATGCAATTAGGATTTTGGAATAATTGTTATGGGGATTAGGATGAGCATTGGTCATAAGATCCTATCTTATGTACCATGTGAAGCCTTGGAGCATCTACCTTCCAACCATCCAAAAGAAAAAACCAAAGAAGAAAAGAAGAAAAGAAGAAGAAAGAATAAATAAAGCTTAAAGATCCCATAATAATGAATTCCTTGCTTAATTGTAATTTAATTCATTTGTAATATGGGTTGTATAAGGGTAGAGCTCAGCTACCCACATTTGATATTTTGGGTTTGTACGGTGGTACCCGACCACAATGGCCATTTATTCTTTTTATGATTAGCTTTATAAATTGGTTGTTGATTTATTTTGCTTATGCATTAAGTGGCATGCTTTCCTAGTTTCATTCTTGTTTTATGTGTAGCCTGGATGTGGATTAGGCTCTTTAGGGAAAAATAAATCTTTTACCCAACTTAACAACTCAAAATAAAATTAAAGCAATTCATAACCTCACCTAAAGCTTAGGTTTAAAATTAAGATAAAAGAATTAGCAAACCCTTATGGATGAGCATTTCTTTTAATATCATGCATAAATGCATCTTATTTCACTCTTAATTAGAGGGCTTCCACCTTTTCCAGAGAAACTTTCCTTGACCTTTCAGAGCCATGGTGGAAACTCACCTCCTCCCTTCTCGCCCATTTTGGCCAATAATCTTCTTTCACATCCATTAGTTATATGAATCTTATTAGCTTGAGTCAGAATAATTATCCAAAAATAAAAATAAAATAAAATTTGAATTACATTAGATTTAGGTCATTTGAAGCATGCCCTTTACATGATCTAGTCTCTTTAGGGAGTGAGTTTAAAGACTTAGTCTATTTCTAAATAAATAATAGCCTAGCTATCTTGCATAAGCATAAAGACTTGCCTACATGTATTTAAAATCATAGGAGGAGTTAGTTGGTGGCCACCCCCAAGCGGTTGTAAGTCCAAGCTGTTGGGGTGGTTTGTCCTCTCATGTGGAGGCAAACCAATTACCCATTTTTGCCTTAGATTTAGGTTGTGCTTCTGGCCCTAGCTAAAGCTCCCTAGATTTAGGTTCTGAGATTGCTTCTCACTTTTGCGGGCCATAAGCATAATTTCTCACCTCTTAGGCATTTTTTTAATCTTGTGTTAATGAATATTATGTCCTAAATTTCTAATGAAAAATGGAACTCAAATAAACCAAATTAAAAAAATGTAAAGCCCAACCATAGGATAGTTTAAGATACTCGCTTGGTTTCCTAGCATCATGGGTATCAACCTACTTATCTCTCATTTTAGCTTCGATAATAACTCCCTCTTTTGATCAATCCCATTTGACCTTTCAAAAATAAACCAATTGATTAATAGTTTTCCTATTGAAATCTTCAAAGATAATGATCATTTACCTTAATCGAGAGTTTTCTAAGAATCCTCTTCCTTAGGATGTAATTAACTATGGCGGCTTGCCCGTATAGGGAACTTAACGAACCGAGTTTAAAGTTAACCCTACTTTAATTTTCCATATAAAGTAGGGAAGAATCTCTGTACATATGTCACACATCATTAGGTGTCCTTATTGAGGTGATTAGGTCCATTAAAGGGCGACATCTATCTTTCAAGATAGTATACTATTCCTTCGACATACTGATCACCAGTATAAGTACATCATGGATCATGGCATCCTAAAAAGATAATTTTCTATAGGACTTGTCTCTTTCATTTCTCCCCAAAAGATTTGAAAGGTGACTCCTATAGAATTTTCACCACACCACCATAAGGCCAAAAAACAAAAAAAGAACCACCAAAGCTCCCTTCCAGCCACAAGGTAAAGGGAGAAACCAACAAACAAAAGCCACCAAGCCTAAAAAGGATGTGAAGAAAAAAATCACCAAAAGGCCTAGTACAAAGTCAAGAGTAAATAGATCAACAATAACCATAAAAAATAGCCACCCAAGATAGGCGGTGTAGGGTAAAACAAAGCAAAGACACCGGCCAAAAAATTAGAAGAAAACCATCCTAAGTAAAGGAAAGGCCAACCAAAACCAGAGGCAATACAAATGACAATTAAGAAAAGGGAAAAGTCAAAAGTAGGTAGAGGCATAACACAAAAGGTGGCCACCATAAGTTCAAGGCAGCACTTGAAGAAACTATTGACATTCAGATCCCTAAATAAAATAAAAATAAAGAAAACCTCTCCAACAATAGAGGCTGTACAGTTAGCAACCACCTTAAAGAGATCTCCTAAATATTACAACACAAACCAGACAAGAGAGTGAACTAGCCAGAGGAATGTAGCAAAATTAAAATGTACACAAAGAAAAACCTAGAAAACCTAAAACACAAAACAAAATAAATTTTTGAGATAAGGTAATCTGGTGTTATCCAGATTAACCAAGCCTCTCAATTGTCTAGGCAAATTAAGATGATCATAAGCTAGAAAATCTTCACAAGCATTTCCTTCATGCCAAATATGAGAAATTTTCCTTGAGAGAGGAGTGTTCTAGTATGATTAAGAAGATAAAATAAATCTGCATTCCCCATTTTAGTGGAAGTCAACATGTCAATGAGTAAAAGAGCATCAACTTCAATCCAAAGATTAGAAAACTTTTTGCAAACAAATGTCAATAGCTTTATTTACAACCATTAATTCAAAGATAGATAAATTAACAAGATTTAAGAGGATAAGCAAAAGCACAAATGACATTACCTTTTAAATCCCTAAAAATACCACCATAACCAAATTTATTAGAGCAGATATCAATATTAATTTTAATAATATTATTATGAGGTTTTTTTATCCAATATATTTTTCAATCTTCTTTGAAGGTGATCTTAGGAAAGTAAAGACCCAATTTTTGGCCATAAATTTGAAACCTCTAAAATGTGTGTTACTAATTAAATTAGCATTAAATAATGCATGAATTTTTTTCTTTAGTTCTAGTAATATTCCTTTTATGATTCATAGGAATACCATAATATTTAGCATCATTTCTATACATCCATATGAACCAGATAAGGGTAATAGAAATTAAAACTTGGATATGACCTTTCATTTGGAAACAGGCTTCAAGAAGTTGATATTAAAATAGAAAGCCATGGAAATGGTTAGTATTAAAAAGATCATCATACCAAACCCATAATTTGGAGGCAATAACACCATTAACATTAACATGATTAACATTTTTAATATGAAAACAACAATAACATTTGGAAGGAAAATGTAATCTTTTATCCTAGAGCAAGGAATCAATAGGAATGAAGTTCTTTTGAATTCTCCAAAGACAAAATAAGAGATAGGGATGATATCATTCCAAAGTTTAATAAATACATTAGATGAAATATGAGCATCCCTAATATAATTCCAAGCCTCTTTAAGAATAAAATAACCATTATAAGACAACTTAAAAAGAATTTGATCTGCTTATTGGAAAGGATATGAATATCACAAAATTTATCCAAAAGAAGATAGGAAAAACTTCGCTAAGTTTACTATCATTCCACTTGTTATTATGCCAAAAGGACTTAACTTTAGTAGAGTAGTGAATGGGTAGATAAAAAGAATCAATAAGACCACCACCAATCCATTGTCTTGTTAAAAGAAAAAGATCAAATTTATACCCCAAGATATCATAGCTTTAGCCTCCCATTTAATGGAGCAAAGCCTTTTCCAAATCGGGAGTCACCAACTTTTAAGTATAGAGTAGGGTGCTTACCCTGATAGTATTTAGCTATCATAAAATTAGCCCAGAGGCTATCTTTTTTTTCTAAAATTCCACCAGAGTTTATGGGAGAAGGCAGTAATAGCTTCACAAATAAGTTTGCAGCCAAGCCCACCTTCACCCAAAGGACCACAACATTTATGCCAAGAAGTCCAACGCATCCTTTTAACCAAATTATTAGAGCCCCCAAAAAATTTATTAAAAAGATGATCAATTCTATTTATGATAGAATTAGTAGGGATAATGGTTTAAATATGATATAAAGGCATCAAATTAAGAGTACTCTTAAGCAAAGTAAGGCCACCAAAAGAAAGTAAGTGAAATTCACACCAAAATTTTATTAGAAAATTTTTTGGATAAGCTTGTCAAAAAAGATGGGATCTTTCAATTGGATTGATTAGCTATGGAGGATTCCTTAGATGTATTTGTTGCATTGCAATTTCTATGAAGTTAAGTTAACAAATTGCTCATTCATCCCCATTTATTTCATTGAGTTGGTTATTATGTCTGATTTCTTGGTCTCTTCTTTGAGTTTAAAACCCATTTGTCATTGTAATCTTATTACAATGTCGCTAGTTCTTGAGTTATTTCAACTTCTAGTTGCTTTACCTCCAAGTTCTAGATGATTTGGGTTTTCCTAATGTTGCCCCTCATTTGATTCTTGCTCATGTTTCTATTTTAAATGTGTATCGGCCATGTGAACAACTTTGACTTTTATGCAATCCATATCTTCATTATTTTGGAAGGTCAAGATTTGTTGTTCATTTATTATCTTATCTAACATCATCCACTAGCTAAGTTTTTTTTTAGACTAATATATCTAGTTAATAATAGACATTTCAGCTTTTCATCATTTGGTTTAGTTCACTTATATTGAGTCATTTTATCTTTGATGACTTGGGAATCTTTAGATACCCAAATTGATTGGGACTTTCTAGTGGTGGATCTCTAGGAATGCATCTTAGATGTCACACTCTTCATATTCACAGATAAATTATATTTCTTTTTCATGGTTGTTCGACCTTTAATAATTGGCCACTTAGAAATTATGTACTGAAGGGCTCATTATCAATGTTTACCAAACATTAAACCCCCTATGTCTTGAGTTTCACTCAAAAAGAGCATTTCATTTTTTTAATATTTCCCTCTCACTTTAAGTAGAAATTTGTTAGGTTGGTGACCAACCTCACAAAATTTTTAATTCTTTTTTGAAGGTTTCTACTTTTAATAGTCTTCAATACTTTATAGATATTGGAGGAGATGGTTTCCTCTTTTTATGGTGTATTCTATGACATGGGATGTGTATGTTCATCCTAGAAAGACTTCTTTATAGCTCTTCTAGAGCTATTCCTTTGACCCAATGAGTGGCTTGAAGTTGTTATTGGGTATGTTTACCTCCACTAGTGGTTCATACTAGTGTTCAAGATGAATGGGCAATCTAGTAGCTTTGTCACCAACATTATATTTGATTCAGTCTCTTTTACATATTTTGGTGCTCATGGAAGATGCTTCATGATCATGTTTGCATAAAGTAAAAGTAGCATTTAATAGGATAATATGTTCCCTTGATGTACTGCTAAGTGGATTAATGATGATAGATTTCAACGTAGGCTTTTTAATGATTATCTTATCCTTAGCAGGCATTGTTAGAATTATCTTTGAGAGCCTATCAAAAATAGAACTCCTCTTTGAGGTAAAGGATTTAGGCTTAGGCTCTTTAGAATGATTGCATTGGTCTCCTTCCTTTATTAAATTCCTTTGCATTCAAATGCCCTTAATGATATGCTTTATATTAGATAGAAACTAGACAACCACAAAATCATTCTAAACCCAATAAACCAAGATTATAGCCCTAGGAAATCTAATAGACTCTTTACTAGAGACCCCTTTACTAACTTGATAGTCATCGTTTTATGAAATTTACCATTGAAAGGTTTCAAACTTGGTCATAGATCTAAACTTGTAAAATAATATTACTCAATATTTAAGTCTATAATGGCATGATAAATCTTAATTTTTCCAACTAGAGATGAAGAGAGAAGCAATCTTTAGTGGAGTCATCATAAATCTAACTAAGGAAAAACATCTTTTTAGAAACTTTCCTTCATCTTTATTGAGATTGGTAGGATTATATTCTTTATGAGGTGAAGTAATATATATTCAACTAGATTTCCCTTAATATTATGTTAGGGTTTATTTAGATCTGGGTTTTACTTCTTTGAATGCAAGCATTCAAGTTAATTACCCCACTTACCTGTGTAAGAGAGAACTTTTGATTAAGGTTAGAAACAAGCATATATTTGATATGAATTGATGTCTACTAGTGTTGTGACATAGTTTAAATGAATGTCTAAGGAAATAAGAGGTAGTCGATCAAGAACCCATGGTTCTGTCATCCCAAGACTACGTTGTTCTAGTCTACCAACATCAAAGGGCTATTATATTGTTAGGGAGCTGAAGCCCCATGGTTGCCTCATTTTAGATATGTCAGTAGACTAGGGTTTTAGTATAAGGGTTGTGGTATAGAGATGTTTGAATAGTGAATAGGTAGATAGACTTACATTTAGAAAACCATAATTTAGGGTTAGGTGAAGCAATGATTTTACATCCCATGGGAATGTCATATGGAATGTTTACATGGTAAATGGATAGATTGGGCTTACATCCCTTTAAAATGTTAGTATTTTATAGGTTGTTCACAAAACATACATATTTGACTCACAACCCTTTGGAATGCAGATTTTATAGATTATTTGCTTGGCAAATGTATAAATTAGACTCATATCCCTTTAAGATTTTTTTACAAATTGTTCACGTGGTGAACATATAAATTGAGTTACATCCCATTGAAATGCTAATATTTTATAGATTATTCCATGAAGAACAATCTATTAAACTTACTTTGGAGTGCTAGTATTTTATAGATTTTTAGATGGTGAACATATAAATTAGACTTACATCCCTTTGGAATGCCAGTAGGGTGTTCACATGTAAAACAAGTAAATTAGTAGGATTAATTTATGGTTCAAAGACTCAATGTTGAGGGGTTGGAGATATAACACCTAAGTGCTGTGTTGGTGGCACCTCAATGCTATAAAAAATGGATTTTAATTGAGTAATTAACACTATAGCATTATAAGATAGGAATTCAACTCTTAAAAACATGAGGGTTTGGTGCTATAAGGCCGACGCTATAGTGCCTTGGCATTGAGTTTTGAATAATAAGATTAGGTTGACTAGTTGACTAACACCAAGGTGCTAATGATGTGGCATTACCACATAATCAAAGGTTAGTTCAAAGGTTAAGATTTATAAAAAAAGGATAAAACTTTTGACTAGCAACATGGAGATCATACACTAAACTCCATCATTATTTGACACATTCACATAATTAATAATAATATATAATAATAAGTGTTCATTTTGATTGGCATAGTAACCATTTTGACTAGGTGACCACCACATGTAGCATTGACACTAGTCCTAAATCTCATAAAAGCTAGTGCCTCATTATTGTTAAATCTTTGTGATGTTGTGTCCTATAGATAACAACCCTAGGCTATAAATTTTTATTCTAAAGCCTTGGTTCTTTTATTTGAGTTTTACCCTTTCCTTCTTAGAATGCATTCTACTTTAGGAAATCCAAAGATGTATGAAATATGTCAACAAGAGCAAGAAGAGGGTAGTTACCAAATTAATAATTAATATGTTCATTAGTGTAGAGGTGGAAAAATGATACTGCTACACTCTTCTACATAAACATCTCATCCTAAAGAAGAGCTTCTATAATCCGAGTGGGGCATGAATAAAGTTATCAATGAATGAGGTTGGGAGAAGCTGGCCTATGATAATAGCTCTTGCATTTTTTCATGGTGGTAGAATTCTCCGTTAATTTGAAGGAGCATCAAAATAAAAGAGTTTTTATTTGAAGAAAACTAGTAAGTTTTGATAGTATTGCTATTAACATACTATAATTTACATGATGTAGTGAATGATCACTATTTCTTTTGTTATAATGATAACCCCAATTTTGATGAAATTAATTTACTCAATGAAAAATTCTAATGTTCGGAGGAAAAGTGGGGAGGATAATATTATTAATTTTCTACCATTTGATGATTTGAGGCCAAAGCATGGCATTATTTTATTTCTTCCAAGTTAATGACCACTATGGCGTTACTATAGATGTAAGGAGGATCATTTATAATTCTATTTGTAATATGCTTAGAGGTAGTAATATTATAGGGTATGGTTATTCGTCTCTTATTTATTCTTAATGTGTTGTGGTGGGAGCTCAGGGAAGTTTGATGAAGAAGTCCTAATTCAAGAGCTAACTAAAAGAATAAGTAAAGAATTTGGCTCAAAAATTGAGGTGAGAAAGCTCATGTGCTCCTTAGTCTAGACCCAAATCCTCTAAGACCTTAAATAAGCAACTCTAAGAATTGGTGGACAAATATTAAATTTAAGGAAAAGGGTTAGTGAAACCAATGATAGAGAACTAGAGATGAAATTTGACCACCATATAGTTTAAAATCAACAAAAATTTTCAAACATAGTTGAGTTTAACACAACACTTGTTCATAAGTTTAAAATTGTCTATACGGGCCTTTCTTTTTCTTACAACACCTCATTATCACCCTTATGTGAGCACCCTATCAGAGCTAGAAGATAAAGAAGAAGAGAAGGAGAATGACAATGAATATGAATATTAGTTTCCCTTCCCCTTTTTTATTATTTATTTTTTCTCTTTATTCTTTTCTTTTATTTATTTATTATGATTTTTTTGTAATAAATTTTTGTATTAATAAAATATCTTCATTTATATGCATTTTCTTATATCTCTATTATATGGAATGCTCTAGGATTTAGAAGCTTAATAATAATATTTTTAGTTCAAAATGAACAATATTGAGGGCTCAACATCTTCACTTTGTAAAACCAGTGCCTTGGCATTGTTAGTTAAAAGACATATGTTCAAAACCTAAGAACTCAACACCTCTATGTTACATGGATAACACTACAACATCATAGATTTGACTTGGCTTAATATTAAAGAGATCAACACCTCGATGCTATAATATGAGTGCCTTGGAGCTATTATTTAGTGCCTAAGATTTAATACCTTGAAAGAATGCCTTGTTGAGATATTAACATCATGGTGCTATGTGAGGTGACTAAAGTTTAATTTTTAAGAGGACTTAGCACCTCAACTTTGAAATGTTTGGCATTGCTCTAAGGTTCAAGATTCTTGATTTTTTTGCTATTTCATTGTTTAAAATTTAATACTTTTGAGAAAATTTAAAATTTTGAAAATATAACACCTCAGGATTGCAAAGTTTCATAATATTTGGTGCAAAACACACTTCACTCTTACTCCAAATCCAAGACCAATGGATGGAAGATTTTGTTTCACATGAGAACCATGTTTGATAGTGGAATTTAGAACCTCAATACCAAAAAAGTAGTGCTATGATACTATTTTAAATAGGTTTATTGGCTTTATAACTCAAGAGGGTAGATCATTGAAATATTACTAGGTAATGAAATAAGACACTAACTTGAGAATTGAGCATGGCATTGGGTACACTTATTAGGTGGACCACCAAAGACATCATTCTCGAGGGCTCAACACTTTGGCATTGTGTAGCAAGAACTTTGTTCTTAAACTAGTTTCTTAGAGATTCAATAGTTTTTTTTTAATTCGATAGAATAATACTTTAGTAATGTTAGATTTAATAGTGTTTTAGTGCAAGATAAACTCTTCTCTCTTGTTAGATCCAAGATCAACAAAGAGGATTTTATCACATTCCATAACCAAGTTCAATGGCGAAGGACTTTGAAATTCAAGATTCTTGAAATTTTTATGTTTTGGGACATTCTTTCTTACTTTGGATACAAGATCAAAGAGCATTTTCAAGAATCTTTTAAATGGAGTTAATAATATTCAGCTTTATTTTTGTCTCAGTAGAGAGAAGACACCCTCATCAATGATAAGAAATGTACTATAAAGAGAAGAGATTGAAGAATACTTGAATGAGATTGAGCAAGAAAGTGAATAAAGCCTTCAAGAGTGGATAGTCCCTCCTATTTTTATAAAGATTTTGAATAATTTTTCTCTCTCTTTCTTGGGTAGTTTTATAACCACTAACCATTTTATATTAGGAAGCTTTTAGAAAACTAAACACCAACACCTTAGGCACCAGGATTATAATGTTATATTATCTTTTAAGTAAACAAGCGGGGTTATTTGTATTTCTAGATTCTATAAGGTGATGACTTAGTAATCATGTGAAAGTGATATCTATTTATTTCATCATTTTCTTAGATGCATACATAGTATGATTATGATGGTTGTAGGGATGATTATATATGTAGCAAATAAATAAAAGAATATAGCGGTCTTTTATACTAATTGTATAGTATGAAAATGAATACATAGTATAAATTGGATGTTTTTAAAAATTAATTTTTTAGATTATATTCAACATTCTCTTATAAATACTCCTTTGGGAGCTTAACATTCCAACTCCAACTTGAATGTTAGAGAGCTCACAGGCTTAAGAAAGTGAGTTCTCTTAAAAAAAAAAGTGAGAATTCTCTTCCACTTTCCATTAAAAAATTTCTTTATAAATTTTTTTTTGATTAAGTTGCACTTTATTTTGGTTGCTCATTTTCATCCACCTTTTATTTGAGAAGCTTTAACTTGAGAACTTGTTCTTGTGATAACTTATGTCAAATTGTTGTTAAGTGGAGTTTTTTACCCATAGAGGGAGTGGTATTCTTCATTCCTTACATAGGAGAGGAATGTGGGGTTTCTCCATCACTATTTTTGAAGAGAGGATCTTTACTATGGCTTCTTGAGCCAAAGGATGAATATTGAAATTTTAGAAAAATTTGGGAGTGAATGTAGATCAATCTGAACCATTACATATCGATCTATTCCCCTCTTCTTTTATTTTATACTATTAATTTTTGTGTTGGATTGTTAGTTGCAATTTTGTATCAAATGTTTCTTGCTCACTAAATTTCAAAGTTTTTTTAATTTTTTTTTGAAATGACACACCTTCATGCACTCTTGGTTGTGCATCCTTACATTACCTTCATATTATGAACAATGGATCACATCCTAACCCTTTAAGCTAAATATCCATAATAAACCAATAAAAAAGGTTTGATTGCATTATGTCATAAAGTTCTACACCAATCAACTATTATATGTGAATTCTACTGAAATGGCTTTAGTAATTGAAATTGTTTTGCTAACCCATTTCAATAATATTTTGTTCTTATGAAAGGGAGTTATGGGTATATTAATCATTTCTTTGGTGATATTAGGGTGAGAGTTCATTGAGCTTTTCAACATCCCAATTTGTATTATTCAAATCGAGAAAATGGAATTATTTATAAAATGAGTATTGAAATCTATCATTAACCTTAGGAAACCAATAATCTAAGTTGAAGTTTAGGTTGCCTTAGACAAGGTCTCAATATACCAAGTTTTTTCTATATCCCTACTATATTAGGTCCAATGTTGGGAATTAGCAAGTCTCGAGTAGCCTTGATAGGATGTGTTTCTATGGCAATTTTTTTGCTTTGTTGGAATGCACCATAAAGAGTTATTTCATGTGAACTTAATCCAATTTGATTTGATTGATCTTGATTGAATCTACTAGTGATTTAAGTCCAATCCATGCTCACATTTTTTTTTACAAAATTTCTTCTAGCTAACCCAATGTATTGAATTATTTTTTTATGCTCCATATGAATTTGTTGAAAAGTCTTTCAAGCTAGATTTGCAACTTGCATGTCATGGAGATAGTTTTAACTATGTAGAGTAAAATCAAATTGAGAACACTTTGTACTAAAGTGACTCTACCACCAAAGGATAAGAAAGTGTTTTCCCATGAGTTAGTATGATTTTGGATTTTCAAAGTGACTTCATCAAAATATTGTGCTTTTTGTATGCCTTTGCATATGTTGACACTAAGATAATTGAGAGGAAGATTAGATTTGGTGAAGCCAGTAATATGCCTGATACATCTCTAATCAGTTTTGCACTATTTACCCAAGATATAAATACATTTTTCTTTATTGAATGTCATGCTAGATATAGCCTTAAAAGTATTTATAATGTTTATAATCTTTTTAAATGAGTTTTTTCTCCCATTGTAAAAATGTAAGATATCATTAGTAAAAGACAAATAAGAATTATTGATCTTCCCTCTAGTTTTATAGTTGATATATCTCTATTTTTTATGAGAGGTTTCAAGTAATCTAGAGAAATAGTCAAATGCAAGAATAAAGAGGGAAAGAGGGAAAGAGAGAAAGGATGACCTTGCTTGATGCCTCTATGTGCTTTAGGAAAACCATGTGATTACATATTGATAATAATAAAATAATGGTTATTAGGTAGTTCTCAAACAAGTTGAGAAATTATCATTAAGCCTTAGCCTTAAGTGTGTGTATGATGAAGTTCCAATTTATGCTATGAAGGCTTTTTTTATGTTAAGTTTAATAACTATGTTGTCACCCTACATTTCTTATCCAGATCTTCTTGCAGTAGTATATTATCGAGATGCTTCTTCCTTTGAAAATGCAATTTTGTTGATGAGCTTGAGTAGATGAGGTTGAAGCCTGATGGTAATGTTTTGCTTATGGGCTTTATTAATAGTAGATGTTTAACTATTAGGTATGAAGTTGTCCTAGGTATATTTGTCATTGGATTTAGGGATTATGGTGATAGTAGAGGAGCTAAAGTATTTGTGCATATCATGACTTTGGAAGAAATTTTAAATGGCCAAGATTACATCTTCTTTAATCTAATCCCAATAATCTGAGAAATTACAAGACAAGAATTGAAAAAAAATACACGATGGATCCTATTAAATTTGAACTTCATCACAACCATTATTATTACATATAATAACTAGAAGTTGACATAAATGAAGACTGGATTCAAATAATGAGAGCTATAAGAGCAAGAGAACTCAAGGGATTGCTTAAAGACCATTCAATCAAAATAATAAGATCCATTAGTGCTAATAATCTATCAAATATTGATAATAGAATCTTATTTTAACCACCCCCATAAACTTTTTAATTTGGAATGTTAGGGGTATTACTAAGACCAAATCCAAAGAAAAACTAAGCCTACTCATTAATAACCACTAGTTGGGTATCATTGGGTTAATAGAGCCAATGATTCTCAATTCAAACTCAACTATATTCAAGAGAAGGTACAATATGCATGGAATTGACATCAACTCCAACAACAAAATTTGGATATTATGGAAAACACTTTTCCACATAAATATTATATTTGACCACTCTTAATAAACTTGGCCAAAGTGACCCTTATTAATAATTTTGTCGATGCAATGGTTGTATATGTTGCATGCTCACATAGTGGAAAGAAAGAACTTTGAAATCAATTAATTCAAATTGAAAGCATAATTAACTTACCCTAGCTTGTTGGAGGAGACTTCAATATGTTGGCTTCAACTGAGGAAAATAGTGGAGGATGACCACCTAACCCAAGGCCAATGGCTAAATTTGTGGATGAAATTCTCCAAGCTAACTTATTTGATGTAGGTTACATTATCAACAAATTTACATGGAGGAGAGGAAGAACACATAAGCGACTAGATAGAGCACTTCTTAATGTTTTCTAGAAACTACAAATGTAGTGCACTTGTATCTATCATTTTTTGAGAGCTACATTTGATCATTCACCTTTGCTAATACAAGTGGAAAGAACTCAACAAACAAATGCATCATATTTCAAAATTTATAATATGTGGTCCCTCTACAAGGACTACTTGTCTTCCCTTAGAGAATGCTAAAAATCAGAGGACAAAGGAAGTGCATGGTACAAACTTCACAAACTTCATAACAACTAAGCTTTGAAGGTGAAATAAAGAATGCTTATTTAATCTACGCAACCAACTGAACCAAGAAAAGGAAAATGTCAGATTATTAGAGGAGCAATTGATATCTAATTATAGTGAGGATATAAATAGGGCCCTCACAATAGCATTGGAGAATTTAAGCATAAAACTAAAGATGGAAGAGTTGTTATGGGCCCAAAATCAGCAAGGAAAAACTTTGTTGAGAGGGAGAGAAATACTAAATACTTTCATGCATTGATAAAAAATGAAAGAACAAGTCATATTTAGAATCAAGAATGTTGAAAATAAGTGGCTCAAATCGCTAGATACAAGCATGGGGTAAACTTTTATAAGCATTTATTAGCACCTAACATCACAACAACAAACCATATTAAAGAGAACCTCATTCCAAATGCTAGTCCATAAGCATTAACAAAATTCTAGGTAAAGATGAGATATAGTAAGTTGTATATTTTTTTCCATTGATAAGACTCCTAGGGCAGATGATTTTAATGCAGGATTCTACCAAGCTTCATGGAATGTTTGTTAGAATTTTTTTTATTTTGGAACACCAAACACATCTTAGGGGTACTTATTTAGGTAATAAAATATGTCATTAAAAGATGAATATATTATCTCGAAAGAAAACATATTTCTCTATAATGAATTCGATTACTTAATAAGTACTCCTAAGGTAGGGTTTTGATGTACCAAAGATTTTTCCCTAAACTACATGGAGAAGTTGAACATGGTTTATTTTGTTGTAGGCTTCATAATTCCCTATAAGGGAAAGCCCCTATAGTTAATTACATCTTAGGAATGAAGGATCTCTTCCTATGAATAGTCTTAATTAAAGAAATAGATTTTTATTTCTATCAGTTTCAAAGCTTGTCTTAATAAAATGATAATTTAGAAATTCAATAAAGAATGCTCTCAAAGAGGAAAGAGATCTTTTGGATACCAATTGAAATTAAGTAGGAAATATTTATAGATATTGGGATACATAGTAGGCATTTCAACTATCCTGCCATTGGGCTTTACAATTTTGAGATTGAATTTAGTAGTGTTTGAATGGACATTTTATTAGAAATCTAGAACTTAGATTCTAACAACACAAGACTACAAAAATGTCTATGGTTGAAGACATATTCTTAGAAGGATTCTTTAGAACCTAAGTCTACAAGTGCTTTTAAAATAAGTCAAAAGCTCAACCTAGTTCAACTTTAGGGAATTATTGGCTCTTTTTCTCAGTTGATAAAATGAAGCTATCCATAACTCTTCTGGACTTATCACCCACTTGGAAGGGCTGCCCGCAAACACCATCCAAATATTGACAAAATTTAGAAGCATAAAGAGTTTGGTTTGCTTTTATTTGAGTTTGATTATGAAAGATAAGCAAAATATGCTTGAATTTATTTTAATTTGGAATGACTTATTCTTAGAAATTTAAATTTAATAATTTCTAAAAAGAATAGAGATAAATCTTTAAGGAAATACTCAACGAGGAATCTAATCCTAACATAAACTCGATAGAGAGATTTCCTTAGAAAGTATGCCACTATGGATACTTACTCCTATCTGGAGGTAATAGTTGGAGAGGATGCCAATATGGATACTTACATCTAACAAAACTATATGAATTTTAACCAGAGAAAGAAACCACTGGAGGATTTACTTTTATCTGGCTAGCAATTATGAAGGCGTCTTTAAATACTTGATTCCAACCTAACTAGTTTTAAGGAAGACGCTTTCAACTTAATTCCTAATCCTTATGATTTTGACTAATAGATATGGGTCAAATGGACTTAATTCCTAACCTAAATAGTTCAAAGGAATGAGGCCTTCAATGACTTATTTTAATCCTTAATTTCTTTTATTTTAAGAAACAGATGGGGTCATAAGAACTTCATTACTAATTTAGTGAAATTCAACTAATAGAAGGGGCCTTCAATAGATTAATTTCAACTTGGATAGCTTGAAAAGGAATGGGATCATAATGACTTAATCCTATTCCAATTTTTTTAATAGGATGCTAGCTAAGGGACTTACTCCTATAGGATTAGCTATAAAGAAGTGGCCTTCAATGGATTAATTCCTTAACTTAATTCTATACCTCAAATTTTTTACTAATAGGTCCTAACCTAAATAGTCTATTTGACAAGTAGTGGTCTTAGCCTATCCTTATCTTTAAAAAAGAATGCCTACTAAGAGACTTACTTCTTTTAAGTATCTATTAGGAAGGGGCTTTTAATGGCTTAATCCAACCTAACTAGCTTAGGTTAAAGAAAGCGGTCTTGATGACTTAATCTAAACCTTAAATTTTGACTAGTAGGAAAAGGGGTCTTATTTGACTTAATTCCAACTATTCAAATATATATATAGAATTTTTTATGATAGTGGTGTTTTTGATATAGTGAATCAAAAGATCAGCTACATTAAACTAAGTTTGAGTAATGTAAAAGTAGGCTACAATACAAAGGAGGGGTGTAATGTTCATACAATTATCAACTTTAGAGATGACATTATGCATAAGCATGTCTTGAATAACATGAACATTCAGCACAAGTCCACTAATAAAAGATTAGTATTGGTGAATGTGTCTCTCTAATGATCACATTTATGGATGACAAAATATAGGTGGGATCATTAGAGATTCTATGCGCAGACAAAATTGTGTTGAAGACATGTAGATATTCATGAAGATCTGTGTTAAAAATGGAAACTTCCCATCTATTGACTCAAGATTAAATAAGGGGTACCTTCAGAGTTTATAATGAGATTTGCAAATAATTGAGAAAGAATATCAGAATGATAAGTGAAGGCTAATGAAACTAAAACTTAAAGAATCATGCTAGAAAAATAATAAGAATAGAGTAAGTTAACTTATCTTATAAAATAGGTCTTGATTTAGTAATGTCAGAC
The DNA here is from genome assembly GCA_021442155.1 of Cymbidium sinense. Taxonomy (NCBI): domain Eukaryota; kingdom Viridiplantae; phylum Streptophyta; class Magnoliopsida; order Asparagales; family Orchidaceae; genus Cymbidium; species Cymbidium sinense. The sequence goes on from CM038226.1 coordinate 19,600,940, forward strand.
TCTTTATACTTCAAGTAAGCTACATCTTCATCATTGGATCTAAAGTGATTGTCATGCCTATCTCATGGTCTTTTGCTTGCTATGAAAAAAAGCTTGCACACCACAAAAAACTCAAGAAAATATAATGAGAGGTTGTGAGTAAAATTGGAAAAAAAAATGATGGGCTATTTATAGAATTTTGATTATGTGAGATTGTATAATAGAGATAGGGTTCATACAAAAAAAATTAGATCATCCCAATTGTAGTCTAAACATTTAGTTTGATCGAATCAATCATACAATACAATTGGAAATCATACACTATGCTTATGTAATGTTAATCATCTCAACATTCAATTCAAACAACTAGTTGACTAGATTAATCATATTGTTCAAAAACAAATTGCATAATTTGATGTGTGTCTATTGTATGATCTATTTTCTTATTTATCATCCAATAATTTCTCTTTACCTCTATGGTGATCTAAATAGATCCATCATATGGTGTGATCATGAATAATACATATATTTATATTTTAATTTTAGCCCATAATGAAAATAAATGACAGGCACAAAGTAATAAAGTTAGTTGTAAATTTTAAAATACTTAATACATAATATAATATGACTCAAAAATTTTCAAGTTAATACTTAATTTTAAAATTTGATGAAAAGTTAGTTGTAAATACAAAGCAATAAACCGAACCAAGTGAAAAATTAAATGCAAAAAAAGTAAATGACAACAAAAGTGAAAAGATAAGAGGTACAAAGATTTTTATTTGGTTTGACCAAATCCAAATATCGGCTTACATCCACCACCGTAACTAGAATTCACTAATCAAAACAAAATTATAGAGAATTTCACATACTTTCATATATCGAGAAAGTAAAATCCCAATAATGTACTTTCTTACAATAGGAAAGTACAACTCTAATGGCTCAAAATAATACCTTTGAGGATGCTTTCCACCATCTTTATTGAGATGGGTAGGAGTTGTGAGAAAAAATTAATATATACTTAACCAGATTTCCCATAATATTACATTAAGATTTATTTAGATCTTGGTTCCACTTCCTATGAACGTAAGGCCTCATAATTAATTACCCTTCTTATTGCAATAAGAGAGCACACCTGAATAAGGTTGGAAAATAAACATATATATCTTATATGAGTTGGTATCTAGGGGTGTGTGTAATATGGCATAAATGACTATCATTCAATTTAAAATGAATATTTGAGAATGATGACATGCTCGATCAAGATCCCATGGTTTCATCAACTCTGTAGTGGTCCCTAGTCTACTTAGCTAAGGGAAATAGTTTTTGATTGAAGAATCTTTGTCAATAGCCATTGGTTGCATCGTCCAAAGTGTTCTTGTAGGCTTGGGGTGATATTTGCCTAAAGTAATAAATTTAAGTCAACCATAGCTAACAAAAGGATTTTTACTTGTTTAAATATATTCCTTGATTCATCACTTAAAGAGCAAAAAACCATTAGTGAATATATGGGCAATTACCATAACCAAAAGATAGTGTAGCTATATAGAAGCCAAGCCACCCGATCAAAGGGTTTTTGTCATACTTCTATTTCATGTGGTGTCATTTGGCAGCAAAATCATGAGAATAGAGGACATAGACTATGTTCTTACTAGCATGAGATTATTTTAAGTATGAACATAGATATATTTCATTTGATATTAGTTATTTGTGAGCAAAGATTTTTCTTATCTTATCATCCTTGATAAATAATGTCGGATGGGTGGATGAATGATTATTTTAATTTATCTTGAATGATGAGTCTCATTCATTTTAAACATCCACTCTAGATGAATTTTACAATCAACTGGCCTTCATCAGAGAATTATTAGGTTTTGTTAACTCAGACCGAGTCATAGGACCCAACCAAGAAATTAACCCATGCAACATCTTCAAACATTTAATTTAGACCCTTTTTTATGCATGTGTTGGTGCACATGTGGTTAATTCATATCCATTTTATTAGTTGCCATGACATTGAAAATATGTGTATTAGGCTAGCCTTGGTGCTTGATAGCATTATGGTGCTATTAAATTAGCATCTTGGTATTGAGTGCTTAGTACTGTAGCATTCTAGAGCATGTATGCATCTCTTGAAAAGATAAAGGATCAGCACCTTAGTGCTACAAGGACAGCACTGCAACACTTAATATTAGGTTTATTTAGCTTAGTTTATTAATGTTGACCTGATTAGCACCTTGGCACTAACTATATGGCATCACAATGCCAGTAAAAAGGTGGTTCAAAAAAGTTCAAAGATGGATAAATGCTTTAAATGAAAAGAATAACTTCTTGAGCAGTTCTACGATGCTACATCAATGTCTGACACATTTTTTATTAAATGATAATGAATATTCTTTTTCACCAGCACAAGCATTGTAATCGACTTGACTAGATGACCAATGCTAAGGCACTGCAGTGTTTTGCTACCATTTTAGAACCAAAGAGGTTAGTGCCTCGATGTTGAAATTATAGCATCGCAACTATAGGCCGAGTTTAAAAATTGACCCCTTGGGACTACTCATTTATTTTTCATTTTGTATTTTCTATTTCTTAGAGATCTCTCTATTCTATTAGCTTTCTCTCTACTAAGAAAGTAATCATGTTGCCCAATAGGCTTGTTAATAAAAGGAGGGCTGCTTCAAGTGAGGCTAACATATTTGTTAGAGAAGAAGCTAAAGAGTGGTATCAACATGCCCTCACTCATAAACATCTCATCCTATAAAGGAGCTTGTACAATCTAAGTGATAGAGTAGAAGGTTTGATCAATGAATGTGGTCAGGCTATGCTAGCCTATGAAACCAGCTCTTGTGTCATCCCCGTGGTGCGAGAGTTTTTCGCCAACATGAAGGACCACCAGAAAAATAAAGTTTTCATTCGAGGAAAACTAGTAAGTTTCGATAGCACTACCATAAATACATATTATAAATTTTCAAATGTAGCTTATGATCAATATCTTTCATACTATAATGAGCACCTAGATTTTTATGAAATTTTTATTTTCTCCTTTGTAGAAATGTCAATGTCTAGTGAAATGGTGAGAGAAAGAATTATTAATTTTCTTGCCATTAGCCTAATGGAAGAATCAAAAGCATAGCACTATTTCATTTTTTTTCCAAGTAGATGCCCACTTGTAATATCAGTAAAGTAAGCAAGAATAGGACCATTTTCAATTTTTCTATTCAAAAGGGCTTTACAATTATTATAGGGAAAATTATTTATAATTCTATTTATAATATGCTTAAGGGCAGTACTATTTTAGGGTATGGTCACCCCTCTTTTACCTATAATTTGTAAATTACAGTGAGTGTGTTATGGGAGCCTGATGAAGAAGTTCTTATTCAGAAGGTTCCTCTAACAAAAAGGCTTATTGAGGGTTTAGCTTGAGATTCAAAGTGGGGGAGAGCTCACGTGCTCCATTACCTTGACCCCAATCCTCTTAATCCTTAAATGAGTATGTCTTGAATTTAAGGAAGGAGATAGGTGAGAGTAGTCTCAAGTAATGGGATTTAGAAATGAAATTTTATTATCATATTGATCAACATCAAAAATAATTATTTATATGGGCCACTTCAATGCAGCAATGGTCCATATGTTTGAAAAGTATGGTTTTGGGGATCCAAGTTAGGCTTCTTTTTTTTGCGGCACCATAATATCTCTCTTATATAGATACTTTGCCAGAGCTAGAAACAGAGGAGGAGAATGATTATGACTGTTAGTTTCCTGCTTCTTTTCTCTTTTTTTATTCTTATTATTTTTTATTTTTTTATTTTTTATATTTTCTCTTTTTTTCATTGTAATAATTTCTTTTATAATAAATTTCTCATTTAATAAATATGTGTCTTCTTTACTTCTATTCTCTTTATGTTGTTATGTAATGCTCGAGGATTTAAATTTTTTTGAGATGAAAATTTTCTACTCAATAATAGGCCTGCCTCATCATCTAAACTAAGGCCTCAACACTATTAGGCTAAAACAATTGATTTAGAAACCTGAGCTCGGTGTCTGATGATATATGTAACACCTAATCGATACCGCTATGAGATGCCTGACAAAGTTTAATTTCTCGCAGACTTAACACCTTAGAGCTATACTTATAGCTCCACAGCACGATGAGTATAATTTAAATCATAATATAAAAGCCTTAACATTATCACTTGGGTTTTAATTTTGACATTATAATGCCTCGACATTGAGATACCAATGCCATGGCACTATGAGATGCCTACATAAGCTTAATTTTCTGAAGGACATAGCACATTGGTGTTGGGCCTACAACATCATGGTGCTGCTTAATTGATATCTAAGATTCAAAATTTTGGTGGCATAATGCTTTAGCTATGCTAGTTTATATAATTTTCATAATGCCTTTGCATTATTCTCCTGTATTCTGGATCTAAGATCAATGGAAGGAGGGTTTCATTTCACACAGGAACCAAGTTCAATGGTGGAAGCTATAGCACCTCGACATTGCATTAGAGATAAAGGAACCCAAAAACTTAGCACAATGACACTGAATGATGGCACCTCAGCGCTAATAGAATTGCACTATGCTTGAGAGTTTAGTGCCATGACACCCAATTTTTGTTGCCTCGGTGCTGTAAATAGAGCTTTCAAGATTTCATTCTCGAGGGCTTGGCACTTCGGCACTAGGCTTTGGTGCCATATTGTTGTAGGATAGAAATGTCTATATTGAATCAAATTCTTGAAGATTTTAATGGGTTCTTTATGAAAATTTAGAAGCATGTAGGCTTTTAACATATTTTAGTAGAAATGCACTCTTCTCCCTTATTTTGGATCCAAGATTAACAGGGAGGGTGTTCTTCTCATGCCGTAAACCAAGTTCAACAATGGAGGTCTTCAATATTCAACATTCAAGATTTTGGAATATTTTAAGTTTTAAGGATCTTTCTTTTTACTCCAGATATTTCTCATTGGATCTAAGATTGATGGTAAAAATTTAGTTAAATTAAATTTTAAAGGATAAAATTACTTAAAAGAAATATTATTTCAAAAATCATTTACCTGGAGTAAATAAGAGATCATTATTGTGGCTGTAGAGAGCATGCCTTTAGAAAGCACATATTATCAGAAGCAAGGAGTGAAACAGAGAGAGTAGGGGAAAGGAGTGAAAGAGAGAGAGAGAGAGTAGGGGGTTGTTCTCCTTTTTTTGTAGACTATTCTCTCTAAGGGAGTTTTTTTGTTACTGTAACCATTCACCACACCCTCGCAGGCAGTTATTATTGTTGGGGCAGGGATGGGGGCTTCCTTATTTCAAAAAAATAGAGGATTTATGATAGCTCTTCAGTGCTAAGGTATTTAATCAAGCAACCATCAGGGGTGGTTTGAAAGCAAACAAAATTACCCTAAAGCTAGGATGTGTAAATTTTGTCATTTTGCATTCATTTCATTTATTGTTTTAAAAGTAAACAAAATTACCCAATAATGAATGTGTCATCTAAATTGGACATGATGTACTTATTGCTTCTTTATTTATTTATTTGTGATTTTATTTAGTGTAATAAATAGATAAAAAATATGAACTTTAATCATTTTCATATATCATGTAAGAGAATGACATAATAGAAGTAACAACTGTAAGAAATTGGATTGAATCTCTCTAATACTGACAAAGGCTATATAAGCTCTATAAGCCATAATAAACTACCTCTCTCTAGCTTCAAGAAGATGCTAACAACCTCCAAGTTGTGGACCAACAAGGAAAGGACCTGCTCTAGTTTAGTTACTTGTGCATCTTCCTGTGAGCAGTCTTCTTTTGTAGCTGTGATAGCCTGTTTGATCATACTTCTTCTTTCTAATAGATACTATCACCTCATTTATAACTCTATCAATTCATTCAATATGTCGAAGAGCTTAATCTATGCTCTAGAAAGGTCTCTCTAATAGGATCTCAAAGCTCTAAGAGTGTGCTCGAGGTCTTGGCCAACCAGAAACATTTTATGTAAAATGATGTTGAGTAAGGTCTTTGCAATACTAATTAAATCAAATAAGACCTTATGATAAGTACTACATAATTAAAATATTCTAAACTCAACATCTCTGCATAATGATTCCCAAAGTTGTAGCTCTCCTGCTTCAATACCCAGGGTGACATCACAATCCAATAAGTAGTTTGTTTCCTCGCAGAAGCTAGAAAGCTTAGGCAAGACTTCTGGATCAATATTTAGAAGTAGATGGCAAATGATATTCTATATGGCATAAGCTCTTTGAAGAGCTACCATGTAATGAGTCTGAGGCCTGTGTCGTATTATAGAGATGAAACATAAGATCTCTAGACTAGATAGCCTCTGAGTTATATCTCTTGAACTAGGAATAAGAAGACTCTCTGCACAAGAATCAATATATAGGGAATCATCTTGAGTCATGCTCACTATCAAAGTTGAATCGACAAGCTGTCTCATAGCTAGTCATGTGTCAAATTCTTTTGTGCATGGGTCTTCCTTAACATGCATATGTTCATTGCTAATAGGATAAGTAGATGCTGGGAAGTAGCACTAGTGTCTGTCAATAATTCTAGTGTGACAACACTACACATCTATCATATGGGTGGCTCAGCCGCTACTGGTGGAATCATCTATCCTTGCTACTATATTATGACCAGCTATTATGAGGCTATGAATATATCTATCTTCTCTCTCTTGAGTTGATGAAACCTTTCATCTTTGCTTCTTACTACTACCCAATTCATCTGATGATCTCTTAGGAGCATGAGTTATGTATTGGGGGGAATGAAAATGTCACACTGGTCTAGCTCTCCCCAACCTACAACTATGTATATGGAAGCCTAGCACCAAAAAGGAAGAGTAATTATGATGAATCCACTAGTAGCCATAGGTAACTAACTCTTGTGTAAGTCTCATGTGAAGTTATACAGAACCTAAACTGGTCCCAAAATGAAGTAAGAAAGCCCATGCTATGGAAGCTGCTACTATTTGAATAGATAGTGGGTGCATCCCTAGATAATGAGTATCTACTATGTCTAATAATTATGGTAGTCTATATATGGGTGTATCCTGAGTGAAACCATTTTGTCTAGCCACTCTATTAGGATTGTATCACTTTAATATGATAGACTCATGACATCTATAGAAAAGCTAGATAGGTCTTAACCCGATGAGATATTCTACTATACATCTGTATCCCAGCTTTGATAATAGTAGGGATGTCTCTATGTCTATAAGAGAGTTTATGAATTTCTATCCCAAGCTCTAATTAGGAAAGCTATGAAAAGATGATATGTGGATGATCTGAAAGTCATATATCATGCATGATGGAGCTAACATGAAGGTTTAGATATGATCTCTATCTAAAGTGACTATAGCCCTACTCAATTACATGATCATGGCGAGTTACTACTCTCTGAAATAGGATGGCATCTTAGGACAACTAAAAGCTCCTAAAAGATGTTGATGAACCATTAAAGTAAGTTGTGCTAAGAAACATCTACATTGTAGCTCTATGAATTAGTCATCATGCTCACTCTGTCTAATCCATGGTATAGGTAAGCTAATGATGTTGGCTTATCCTCTCAACTTGAGTGAGCAAGCTAACCATGAAAAGTGTAGAAGGATGGAAAAGTCTAATGTGTTTTGAAAATGTCAAATAACATAACCAAGTGGCAATAAAAGCTACTAGAGATAGCTCATCATCAATATCTCATGCTAAGATTCATCAAAAATTGACTCTTCCTTCTTGCTTGAATCTAACACTAAATGACTCTTCATTAGAATGAAATCCCATCTCAAGCAGATCTTCTAATCATGCAAAATGAGGTAAACATACTATTGCATTAAAGAAGCTCTCAGATCACGTGTCTATAGTAACTATGCCCCATTCCCTATGATCTGATCTCTACTCTTTGAGCAATTTTTAGTAGTGATCTAAATCATGATGGAGACCTAAGGAATATACATGATGCCCTCTCCTATGCTGACCATCTGGCTAACTCTAAAAGATCTCATGATCTTGAGGTACACATTCCTCATAGGGAAAGCCTACGACTAGGAGACCTACTATATCATATATGTTTGGCTAAGTAAACATGATATCATGAAGACCAATCTAGTAAGTATTTGTGATCCTATCCCAATACTCTACTATACTCTAGATCCAAGTAAATGGGAGATAGTTATAATCAAAAAGTGATGCCTATATTGCATGTTATATGATAGCCTTCATGAGGGTGTCACCATGCATATACAAGATGGCGTCATATACATAACCACCGACCGTTGACAAACAAACTTTAGGTTTCCCTACCTCATAGTGTAATATATGATAACCCAAAAGTCACTATGAAAGTATCTATAGACAAGTAAGATCTTGAATCTCTAAAAGCACATCTTATCTCTAAAGCAAATGATCTGATTATCTAAAGAAACATATAGGATGATGACATCTTGCAAATGAATATTCAAACATATCCCTACCCATTAACATATCTTGATGCCATAAAAGTAACTCCTACAACCAGACTATGCCATGTGGATCATGGGCTTCAATAGTGGCCCATATTTTCAATAGGCTTTGTAGTAAGCATTATAAGAAAATTTTGTGACACCACATAGAGTTTAGGATTTTCTTATTTGGATGATCAAATATGGCATTAAGGAATAAACATATTATCCTGGAAGAAAAGCATGCTATCTTATAATGGATTTAGTCATTTAATAAAAGACTCAGAAGGCTAATGGGCCTTTCGTGTACAAGAGATTTTTCCCATGAACTACATAAAAAAGTAGAATAGAGTTTATTTCAAATTGGGTTCATGGTTCCTTATAGAGGAAATCCCCTATAGTTAATTACATCTTAAGAAGGGTCTCTTCCTAAGAATACTCTCGATTAAAGAAATAAATTATTATTCATAAAGATTTCTAAGTTGGTTTTCAAAGTATTAATTTTTGGAATTTTCAATTGGGACTGGTTAAAACTAGAGAGAGTTATTTTGGAGGTCAAACGAGATGAAGTAGGAAATGTCTATTAATACTGGGATGCTTAGTAGACATTTTAACTATCCTATAATTGGGCATTAAATTTTGGAATTTAATTTAGATTTTGCATTGACATTTTCTTAGAAGTCTAGGACTTTAACTCTAGTAGCACAAGACTACAAAAATGCCTAGGGTTGAAGACTTATTCTTGAAAAGGATGCTTTAGAACCTAGTCTATAGGTGCTTTTAACACATGTCAGATGCTCAACCTAACTTCATTCTAAGAATTATCATCCATTCTTCTCATTTAAGAGAACTAACCAATCCCTGAATCTTCTGGACATACAACCCACCTAGAGAGGGTTGTTAGTTAACACCATCTAAGTGCATTTTAAATTTATTATACCAAGTCTTATGAATGCAAGATGGTTGTGTTATTATATTTTTATGAAAGGAATCTATGAATCTAGACTCACTCCATAATCCCTAAGATAATGTGGGGTACAAAATGCATCTAACTAATGCACATTTTTTAGAATTTTTATAAATTTTGTCTCGATAATCATTTTAGGCCATGGGTATGCAATTTAAGCCAACATGGTATGTAATTAGAAAGTCATGGGACAAATCAATAATAGAAGGTAGGCTTCCCCAAGAAAGCGGTCATCCTCATATATTAGATGCCCCTTATGTGTAGTGAGAGATGTTGACCAATTCAAAGATTGGAGCAATATGATTGCATGATTTTCAAGAGCTAATTGATTTTAAATTATTCCCTATGGATTTATTTATATTTAGTTTTGAATTAGATTTTTTTTTTTGAATTGATTAAATTTAACTTGGTAGAAAATTTGATTTTTTTCTATGAGCCAATGTCCATGCATTCATCACAGAAAAGTACAACATAGAAAGAAACCTAAAAAATCAAGTTGATTCTATTACACATCAAAAATAAATCAAGACAAATTAAATTTATAAAATAGGCCAATGCGACCAAGTATCAATGTACACCCAATAAGAAAGGAAAATGGGTAGCCGAGCTCTGCCCTTATGTAGCCTGACTTAGAACTACAAGTCTAAATCTATGAGTCTTCTTTCCAGGATCGTCTCCTTCTTAGAGACTTCCATTGGGCATCATAGGGGACCTCTACACCATCTCCTGGCAGGGTCAGTTCCTACTAATCCTAGACATCATAGATCCAAACATAATTCTAAGCTTAAATTTGTATTTTTAAATTCAAAAATAAATTCTAAGCCCTGCAAAATAAATGTTAGCAAAATACAAACATCACATAGTAGTTATATTTTTCAAACATACGGGCTTAGCATTAGTTGCTTGCCAAGCTCACCTATCCAATGGACTATATTAAGGACTTTTTAGCACTTGCAAGCAAATAATAATTCTATAATTTTTATTTATTATAGGAGTCCCATTAACACGGTACCCTAAAGAAGATAATGATAGTTCTAGAAATAATGTCCTACCATCCAAGCTATCGATAATCAATCCTAGCCATCCAGTCTAAAACTAGTACACCATAAAATAATAAAAATAATTCTCATCACATAATCACAGAAAATCACAAAAATCATTGAACATCCTAACATAATTCTAGGATCCATGACTTATATTTCTAGTGTGTGAAGAAAAGGGTTTGTATGAAAAGACATTACTAAGCTTTATAATTTTAGTTTTTATTTCCTTAGTTTTGAATGTTGGTTTATTTACCTTTGGATGATTTCAATTCAAATTATTTAATAATTTATCTTCATTTTAGGTAAAAGTTATTATGCTAAATTCATTTTAAATGGAGCCCATTCCATTCAACACCCTAAATCTTAATAGGATGATATCTTTATTCTAAGATAAAGATTCATCCTAAGGATCTAATTAAAATCTTAAGTATTTTGATTTGAACTTGAATTTAGAGGGTTTAACTTGGTTTAGTTTATTTCATTTTATTTTATATTTTTTTATTTAGAAATTTTATGATTTTTCTTTAAATTAAGCTATTCTTATTATTTAATTTGATTTTTCTTTAAGTTAATATATTTATCATTATGATTTGAGTTTAATTTCTTTGATTTAAGATTGTTATTGATATTTATCATTTATTCCTTTAGTTTGATTTATTTTACTTGTTTACTTAGTTGATTATGATAACTTATATTTTATATTAAGTTCATCTTTGATTTAATATTTATGTTAGTTTATTGACTTTACTATATTCATTTATAAAACTTAAGTATAGGTATTTTCTCTATTCAAGTTAAGTTAATTTCATTTTCATTAATGTGAAACTTTTGAAGTTTATTTCATTTGTTTATTTTCATTAATGTTCATTAACCTAAATAAAGTTATAATCAATTTTTTTGAGATTATTCAACTTTATTACATTTGCTTTTTTTTATAACTTATTTATATTAATGATTCTTTCATTATGAAATATTTCAAATTGTTATATTTAATGTTTAAATTGTACATTATGAAATGATTATTTATCTTAATTACTTTAAAACAAAAGGAATGATTTTTATTTTTTAAAATAAAAAATTTATCTTAATGTAGATTTATTATATGACTTAAATGATTAAATAAAGTTTGTTACTTTGTCATTTTGAAATTTTAATTATTCTAGCTTATGGTTTTAAATAATATTTATTTTTTTTTTGTTAATTTCATTTTCTTTATGTTTACATATTTGTAATTTATATTCAATTTTTTACTATCTATTTCTTTATGTAAATGATATATTAATGAATTTATATATTAATACCTTATATATTTCAAATCAATGATATTTTTTTTTTATATTTCTTGAAAATGAAATTATTAATTAAAAGATTAATCATAATTAAATATGATTTAAGTTTTATATTTCCTTTAGTTATGATCATTAAATTAGAGTTATTTGAATTCTATTATTTTAGTAGATTATATATTATTTAAGTTTTTTGATATTAATTATAATGTTTTAAATTTATATTAAGAAATTTATAATTTGTAAATTTTTTGATTAATATTTTGGTAAAAATAGAGACTTGAAAATTAAAATACTCACAATATTAGTGTCAAATGAATTAAATTTTTATGGTTTAAAGTTTCACCTTGATAAGATATATTAAGGTAATTAAGATTTTATTTATTTCATTAAAACTTAAATTAAGTAATTTAATGAAAACTATTTAATTTTTATTTTTCTTTGAAATTAAATATAGATCCAAAGAGGGTTCATTCATAATTTTTATGCTCTGATTTATTGCATTTTATTTTAGTTTAGTTGATTAATTAAATTAATTATTAAATAATAGCCTAATTAAGCTATTTTATGAATTATTATGTTATTATGAGTTTTAATAGTTTATTTAAAAGGAATTGGAGTATATTAAAATGTTTTAAATCATTGTTCATTTCACATGATTGACCATCCAATCGTTGAAATCACACAATTTCAATTGCAAATCCATCGAGGAATGCAATTGAAGGGATATAAGTAGTTTGATCTAACTTGAGATCAAACTTTCTTTAAAAAAACACCAAAGCTGAAAGCTTAGAGGAGGTCATTAATGGCATACCTCGGTCCCGATGATCTCCGGAAGTGGGGTCAACTCTAATAGTTGTGGAATGGTACGAGAAGCTCATGTGCCAAAGGAATTGGATTTCCTCCCTCTAGATTGCTCCCTAGACCAACCTCAATTTGAATTCTGGTGAGGGAAGTGGGGGAAAGTTCATTTCAACTTCGTTTGAGGTTGAGAAGGTTATTTGCACTTAGGAAATGCTCTATATATCTATCCCTCCTTGGTCATGAGGTCTTAACTTATTTCTTTCCCTCTCTTAGTCGGCAACCTTTGGGAGTTAGCTATGATGCCTCTCAGCCATCTTACACCTATCTAGGATGAAGAGGTGGAGAGGGAATTGGGTTATGCAAATGGAATTTGGTTTGCCATCCATTTGACTAGTCTTGGTATCCTTTGATTTGGATTTATGTAAAGGGTGCTTAAGTGACTTGATTAAGGCTGAGAATCATCATTAATGAAGTCTAAGAATGCTTTATTAACATCCTAGGTGGATTGGTAGAAGATAGGATTGAAAACTTTTTTGGTTAATACACTTAATTATTCCTTGCATTAGTTTAATTTAGGTCATCTCAATTAATTGATTATCCTTTGTTAAAATGCTTAATGTATGTGCATTTTATCATTAATGGACCTTTGCATAAAAGGGTACCAAGGATTTTAAGATTTATAGAGTATTTGGTCTAGGTTTAGTCCATTTAATGTAACTGAATTAAGATTATTTTTTATTAAGTAAGATGATTTATATGGCTTAATTATAATGTGTTTATGTTTTCATTAGGTTCCAAGTAATTTGGAAAGAATTGGATCAAAATCCCAATTTTATTTCATTTGGAACCCATTTGACCCAAGTTGTGCTTAATGGGTTAAAGTTGGGTTCATATGTGTTAAATGACCAAATTGGTCAAGATGGACCAAATAATGGGTTAGCTAAATATCAACATTCATATTCAAAGGAATTTGGATATTTTATTTTAATTTATTTGCATTTAATTTGGATTTAAGTCTAATAGAATCCATTTAAGCCTGTTTAGGTTGAATAGCTTAATTAGTTTAATCAAGACCATATTGGACTTATATTCTTTCAAATTCATGTTTAAGTGTGCTCATATTATCATTCCAACCATTTGAAATGATTTTATTTGGTCAAATTTTGGTGGGTTGACCTTTGACATGGTGGGAGCCACATAAGTCAAACTCATGTAAACGAATTAACCATCCTTTGACCTATGGATTGGACTTGGTTTCATTTTTTTTAAATGGGAGAATTTATTGCCACAACAAAAGGGGTACAAGGTCCTTAAATGGGATATATCTCTAAACTATCGCTCAAAGAGCTACATAAGCCAAAAGAGATAAATCCCCTATCTATTACATCAAAAGCAAATTAAAAAAACAAAAGCAAAGGAAATTACATAAAAAAGACTAGCTCAGCACTAGCACATGGGCCCTCTAATAACAGTATAAACCTTCAAGATCCTGCACCTCTGAAAGCAAAAGATGTGCACAAGATTCCAAAACCTACAAAAGAGTCCTGCACGAAGCTTAAAGATGATATAAGCACAGATAAATGAAATAAAGTTAACCAGAAAATTTGAACAAAGTAAAAAAGAAACTCTTAGAAAAGGCTCTGGCTTATTCAGAATCATCCCTAGGGGCAACAAAATATGTGAGCCTCAAAAGTTTAGTAGAATAGTAGACTTGGATTCATTTAATTTTATCTCATGATTTATGTTTCTAATTTCATTTGATTTGGATTTGACTTGGGTTTAAGTTTAATTTCTTTAGGTTTATGTGATAATAAGCTTAATTAAAGGAATTATGTGGGTTTAGTTTCCTAATTAAACTCTAACCTAAGCTTAATAAAATTTACATTTAAAGTGGTGTATGTTTAGGTTAAAGATTTGGATTGAGCCTAACTAAACCCATTAAGTTAGATTAATCCAAGAAATGAGTATACCATCTGAAAAATAACCTGTATATCAAGGCTTCTAATTCAAGAAATGAAGCACTATGAAAAGCTTTTATGTCTGAATTTATAAATGTGTTATGCTTGTAAGCTCTTGATTCAATATTTCTAATTTCACTTAGTTTGAATTAAATTTATTGAATCCAAATCTATATTTAAACTCACTCCTTTGGGTATATTTAGACTTAAATCATATGTTAGATTTAAGCTTAGATTTAAATTTTGCCCTTCTTGAAATGACAAAATCTAAAGTTTTGATTTAGATCCGACCATTTTTCTGGCATGATAGAATCAAAATTTAGGTTAATATTTAGCCCTTTTGGGCATGATGGATTCTTTATTTAAATTTGAGTTAAGATCTAGCCCTTTTGGACATGATGAATTTGATCCATCACTTTTGGGCATAATGAATCTTTTATTTAAATTTAGATCTGGCCCCATTGGGCATGTTGTATCTAACCTTTTGAGCATGTTGGATTTTATATCTAAATTTAATTTTAGCCTCTTTGAGTATGATGAATTTGATCTGGCCCCTTTGGTTGTGATGGATCTTTTATTTAAATTTAGATCCAACCTTTTAGGCATGATGGATTTGATCTGGTCCCTTTAGGAATGATGGATCTAATCTGATCCCTTTGGGCATGATAGATCTTGATTTACATTTAGATCTAGCCTCTTTGGGCATGATGGATCTAATTTGGCATGATGGATTGTATTTAACCCTTTCTATTAGAGAAAGTTTCTTTTTGATGGACCATTTTTCCCTACATTACACAAGGTTTATAAAATTTCCCTATATTGACAAAGAATTTTTCTTTGAGATGAGTACTTTCTATTCATACTTTCACTAAAAAGTATCTCTTTAATTGATCATTTTAGAGTTGATTTTGGCTCTTGCTTTTGTAAAGCATAAAATTTTTAATAGTTATGCACGTTATCTCTGAGATGTTGTCCATTTATGAGAGGTATATGTTTTATCCCTTCTGCATCAATGAGTTGATAAGCATATTCTTCGTATACTTTTTCAATGACATAGGGTCCTTCCTAGTTTGGGTCAAATTTTCCACCTGTTCATTGGCATGGAATGATAGGTCCTCTGCATACCAACACAAATTCTCCTACTTTGAACCTTCTTGAGCGAACCATGCAGTCATGAGCTCGGGTCATTCTTGTTCTATATATTTCTAGATTTTTTTGAGCTTGGAATCATACTTCATCAAGATAACTCTTCGAGGCATATTCAGACATTTTCCTCCATTGTAAGTTCATTTTGAACTTCTATATGGAGTGAAGGTAGCTCTACTTCAAGAGAAAGTATTGCCGCTCTAAAGACTAAGGAGTATAGCATGGCTTATGCAACAGTTTTGTATGTGGTACGATATGATCACAAAGCTTCTAGTAATTTTTCATGCCATTCTCTTTTATTTTTAAAGAGAATTATTTTAATGAGTTTGACCAATATTTTGTTGTATGCTTTTGCAAGACCATTATCCCTTGGATTATATATTAAAGAATATCACCAATCTATCTTGTATTTCTTAATGAAATGATAGACTTTGGTATTCTTGAAAGTGGTGTCATTATTTAATAAAATTCTTCAAGATACTATGAATCGATAAATGATATGGTTTCAAAAACATTTCACTATGTTGTTTGCTTTAACTTCTTTTAATGGGATTATTTTTCCCCATTTAGAGAAGTAATCAGTGGCAGCTAATATGAAATGATGCCCGGCAAATGATAGAGGATCTATTGGGCCTATTATATTAATTCTTTAACTTTGAATGGCAAGACACACTATTGGACGTACATTATTAGGTGGTTAAACGTGTCTGTATATATTTGACATTGATGACATCTTTAGGCATATTTAATGCTTTCTTGAACTATAGTGAGATAATAGTATCCCATTTATTTAATTTTAATATTTATTTTAGGACTTGATTGGTGTGCACTGCACAACCCTTTGTAGACTTCAACCATCACCATCTTTTCTTCATCTAGTCCTAGCCATCGTAACCACATTTGGTCAAATGTGCTGGTATAATGTATCATTCACAAGGGCATATTGTAGAGCTCTTTGTGAAATTTGATGAGCCTTTGATTTATCATTTGGTAATCTGCCACTCCTAAGATAGGTGATGAATAGTTATCGCCAATCATCATTCTCTATTATTGTTGAGATCTCTTAATTTTTTTTAGCTTTAAAGGCTTGAAGGAGGGTTGGTTCCAATGGTAACTTACTTTGGACTATTATTATGATTATCTCTCTCTCAGGGTCTATCATTTCTTTTGCTAGTTTAGCTAATGTGTCGGCTTTACCATTGTCTCAATATGACACCCTTGTAATTGCCACTTCAATGATTTATTTTAAAAGCTCCAAGACATGCTTATGATAAAGTGCCAATTCAGGCTTATTTATCTTGAAAGTCTATATTATTTATTGAATTATGAGTTAAGAATATCCATAAGTATGAAGTTTCTTAATTTTCATATTAATTGCTAGGTCTAGACCTACAGTTAATACTTTATATTCAGCCTCGTGATAGGGTCTAGGTTCCATTAGACTATATGAATATCGGAGAATACAACCTTGCAGTGTTACAAATATTAAGTTGATTCTAACATGTACTATAAGTAAATTAGGCAATTTAGTTAGCTTTACTGATGAAGCTTCATCAAAGTAGAGTTCCCATTCTGATGGTTGTTGAGCTTCTTTCACTTAGAAGATTTGTTCATCAGGCAATTCATCATTGAGTGGAGAGTTTGCTAATAAGGGATGAGCGACTAGAAAGTTAGCTAGAGCTTGTCCTTTCATAATTTTTTGTGGGTCATATGTTATGTAAAATTGAAGTAACAAGATTGCCCATTTAGCTAAATGACTAGATAAGGTAGGTCAAGTCATTAAGAATTTAAGAGGGCCGACTTTGGATATCAAAGTTATCTTATGTGATAACATATAATGACATTATATTTCGGATCCTATCAAACATCAACTTATATAGTATAAGGCATTTTCCTTTTCTTCTTCATTAGTTTGAGCTAGCAGAGCTCCTAATGACTCTTCTAAGTGGTCTTATACAATATCATCGCTTTCTGTTATTAGTGTTGTCAAAAATAGGGATGTATTTTATACTGTTAAATGCTTCTTGACAAGTATCATCTCATATAAAATGTGCATCTTTTTCATCAATCAGGCCAAAGGTTGACTTCTCCTCGAAAGATTAGAAATAAATCTTTTAATGTAAGTCAATTTGCCTTATAGTGAGCATAGTCGCTTTAAGGTCTTAGGCACTAGAATTTCTATTATTATTTTTATTTTAGAGGGATCTATTTCAATTACTCTATGGCACATAGTAAAACCTAAGAAATTTTTTGGAAGTTACACCAAAAACACATTTTAGTGGATTCATTTTTAAGTTGAAACTTTGAACTCTTTGAATACAACTCTTAAATCATTTATGTGCTAACTTTGATTCTTTCTTTTGACAACCATATCATCAACATAACATTCCAATATCTATGTATGAGGTCTTCAAAAATGCAGGTCATTGCCTTTTGGTATGTAGAATTAGCATTTTTAAGCCAAATAGCATCACTTTATAGTAATATATGTTAGTTAGTATGCAAAAGGATGTATGCTTTTCATCTTCTAAAGCCATTTTAATTTGATTATAGCCTAATGAACCATCCAGAAAGGAGAACATATCATAGTTTGATGTGTTGTTTACCATGAGTTCTGCATTGGGTAGTGGGAAGTCATCATTTTGCCATGCTTTATTTAAGTCCTTGAAATCAATGCAGACATGAATTTGTCCATTCTTTCTTCATACTGGGATAATATTGGCAATCCAGTCAATATACTTTTCTTTTGAATGAATCCTACTACAATGAGCATTTTTGTTTCAGTGATCACTTGTTCTTCAATTTCTAATTACATTCACCTTGGTTCTTGTATTATAGACTGTACATCAGATTTAATAGTAAGCTTATGTACAACTATGTCAGATGATAGGCTTGACATTTCATTGTAATTTCATGTAAAGCAATTCTTGTATTCACATAGTAGTTCTTTTAATTCTTCCAATCTTTCTAATGTAAGTTTAACACTAACAAAGATCAGCCTAGGTTCTTCTTTAGTACCCAAGTTTATTTCTTGGAGGTCATCAATGGCGGCTAGATTGTCTTCCACAAATTATTTTGGGGCCTCTTTGAGGTCAATGATTAATTCTTTTTTCTTTAGGTATATTCTCATTTTGAACATTCTTTCATTCTTAAGTAGTTTTATGGGGGCCTTTTCTTTATCTATTATAACATAACATGAACTTATTTTCATGAGATACCAAGGAAATATATTCCAATCCTTATGTGGTGAACTTCCCATATCCTATAAGATTTTGGGTATTATCACCTTGATAGAGTCTCTTAAATAAATGAGCTTGAATGCTTGATTATATAGTGAATTAAACTTTCTTTAGAGCTAAAGTATTGATAAGTTATTATTGAAATATCTTCTTCCTCAAAAATTTCTTCTTCTAATAACATTTGTATGAGATCTAGGTTCACTCTTCTATTTTATAGAAAAGAGTCTCATGTTCATTATGCCTGCTATACCTGTTATTTTCATAGCCTTGTTGGAGAGAATTTCGCACTTATTAAAGAAATATGTGTTTCCTCTAATTAGATTATCACTTTACTAGTATTAGCTTTATCCTTTGGTTCACTGAGGCTTTAATGGGATAATAAATTATTACCTCTTCTTCATCATCCTCAAGATATCTGCCAAGGTGGAAATTACCTTGGGTTGAACTCATTAATATCATTGGTACTTTTATTCTTTGAGCAACCACTTTTCAGCATTAATTTAATAGGTGGAGCCACTTATTTTTGAAATTTGACTTCCTTGACTTTCTTAGGGATGAAGTACTTGGTGTCTTCACAGATCTTGATCTTGTGTATCAGGAATGGATTCATGTCACCATCAATTTGATGCTCTTTACCATTTTGAATATATTTCATACATTGATGAAGAGTTAAAGGAAAAAATGATGTATTCATGAATCCATGGCCTAGCAAAGAGTGCTTTGTAAGCAACTTGAGCTTCGATCATATGGAATTTATCCTCTATGTATAGTTTCCCAAAGCATATTGGTAGAACAAGAGACCCCCAAGATTTTTTATCCTTATTCATTAAATCCTTGTAGAAATGTTGTACTTTTATCCAAGTAGAAAGCATCTAAAGCTAGTGTTTGTAGTATTTTAACTGTTATAAGATTGACTGAAGCACATGGATCAATCAATATTTTTTTATTCGAGTGATGTTGCTTTCAACTATAAAATAAAGGGGATGATTATGTTAGGTCATACCTAATAGTAGGTCATTATTATGAATGTGATGGTTGTTGGCTTTTAAGAGGTTAAGTCTTCTTTCATTTTTTTAGTGAAGAATGTTTCATATTATTCTGTGTTTTGTAAAGCTTTGATTAATGAATGTCTGTATATATTTGGATAACAAGAGGGCATTGTAGACACTCAACAAAGCACGGAGCTTGTGTAATGCACCATAACATTATAGTCTACTTCTATTTTGGTAGACTATTGAGGATTAGCCAATGGTGGAGGTAAGGCATTCTCATTAATTTGAATTTATTTGCCTTTATCACTTTTTGTATGTGGATGGAGGAATTCTTTTCCACTCCTTAATTGGACTTAAGTCACTTCTTCTATCTTCTTTATTAGAAGAAGTATCTAAATTTTGTGTTTTCCGAGATTTCAAAGTTTTAATAGTCTTAGAATTATTATTGAGTTTATGACATAATTTTTTTGAGCTTGAATTGACTTTCCATTTAGTGAGCACTTCTCTAAGAAAGCATAGTTCTTCCTTAGAGTTCATTGTAGTTGCAATCACACTTATGACATGACATGTTTCTATTGGACTCTCTTCTTCAAGATTTTTTTGTGTCGTAAGTGGCCATGTATTCTTCTAGTTTAATTAAATCATTGAAAAACTTAATAAATCACTTAATTTGGCCTCTAATTGAATTAGTTAATTCAATTAATCAACAAGAAATAAATTATAGTAAGTCAACTAGAACCCCAAAAATTATGGATAAACCCTCATTGGATGCATATTCCAAAGGGGAATCAAGAAAAATAAAACCCTGAAATGATCTTGACTAAATTAGGCTTAATTTAAGTTTAATGAAATAATTAAAATATTAATTAATCCCAAAATATACATCTGATTAAGGTGAAATTTTAGGAAAATCAAACTGGCAAGGAACCCCACTTACCATAAAAAGTTTAAATTTAATTGACTTTTGGATTGGGAATTCTTGAATTTACAAATCTCTAGGTCAATTTAAAGAAAATAAAAAAAACACAAAATTTACAAAAACCCATAATACATACTTAAAATATCATAATTGACATCAAAACACATGAATAAAAATACCCAAAACATCTGAAAGCAAAGGAACCTAATTAATCATAAGTTAAGGGCCAAGGATAAGTAAAAATATGAAATTTACTTATATTCCAAAATTAATAATCTCTTAAACCATAATAAACCCATTAGCAAACTGACATATAAAGTTCATTAATCTTTGAACTTTATAAGCCATCACCATATAAAAACATTAGAGCCATTTAAATTAATGAATAAAGTGGCACAAATGCAAGTATTAAAGATTAAATATAGTTGAACTTTAGGGTAAGTTGAATCGAAGTTAAAATAACATAAAGATTTAAAGTAACATAGGACAAGTTTAATACACATGAAAATAACCCTTCTTTAAACCCATTAAATCAGAATGAATGGGAGAAATCACATTATCCTAAGTGATAAAAAGAACTTCTTAAATAACATAATCATCACTCTCTTTAAATTAATTAAAAAGAATTGAACTATTCCAAAATGTATGAAATCATAACATGGAATTAACCACCTTACCCTAATTTCATTAATAAGCATTAGGAAAATAAATAAATGAATTGAAGTAAGAAATATCAAATAATAAAATAAAATTTGAATAATAAAATAATGCAAATTGGTTATAAAATTGAAACATAATAAATTCAATAATACTAAACTTAAAATTGGATGTAAATTTACTTAAGTTAATAAACATCAATGAAAATAAATAAATGAAATTAACTTGAATTGAATGAATGAATAAGATACATACACCTAAATGTAATAACTATACCAAACCATTCCAAAATTAAATGAACAAATAAAAATGTATATAACTTAAATGAAACATAAGAATATAACTTAATGAAAAATTAAGTTAAATGAAATTAAATGTAAAGGTTTACCCTAAATTAAACATAACAGAACTAAAACAAAATGAAAGAGTGAAAAAATATTAACTTAAATATGTTGGGTTAATATAATGAAAACAAATTAAACAAAAATAAGTATTAAATATGAACATTAACAAAATGAATGAAACTAAATAAAAGTAAAAGGAATTAAAAGAAGAATCAAATTTTAAAAGAATGAGAATCACAAACTTAATTCAAATTGAATTATTTAGATGAATCTAAAAATAATAATTACGATACTTAAAGATCTTAATTAGACTTTTAGGATGAAGACATTATCCTATTAGAACTTAGGATGTTCAATATAATGGATTCCACCTAAAATGGAACCTATTGTATTCTTCATTTTAAAACCTAATATAACTTTAACATAAAATGCACCTAAAGTGGAAGTAAAATTACAAATCATTAAATCATTTGAATTGAAACCACCCAAAGGTAAAAATAAACAAACTTTAAAAAAATTCAAAAAGAAGCTTGAATTAAAAAGAAGGCCTAGCAAAGTCTTGCCACACAAGCTTATTTCTTTCACACACTAGATCATTAGGTCATGAACCCTAGATTTAGGTTAAGTCATTCAATAATTTTCTATGATATTCTATGATGTTGTGATGTGAAATGCTTTTTTATCATTTTTTGGTGTATTATTTTAGACTGGATAGTAGTTAGTCTAGATGGTAGGATTTTATTTTTACAATTAACATTATCTTTTATAGGGGGTTGAGCTAAGAACGGACTATCATCATAAATATATTATAAAATTATTGTTTGCTTGCATGTGCTGAATAGTCTCTTAGCATAGCCCAATATGATAGGTGGGCTTGGAAAGCAACTAATGCTAAGCCCATATGTTTGAAAATTATAACTGTTGTGTGTTATTTGTATTTTCTTTTTCTGACATTTATTTTGTGGTTTATATATTTTTTAATTTAACATGTAAATTTGAGCTTAGAATTAGATTAGATCTATGGGGTCTATGATTAGTATGAGCAGAAGTTGAGTGAAATGGTCCCTTGTGAAGCTCAATGGAGGTCACTGAAGAAGGAGACGATCCTAGAAAGAAGACCCATTGATCTAAACTTGTGGTTCTAGACTAGGCTATAAAAGGGCAGAGCTCAGTTGCCCTTTTGCTCTTTCTTCCATGGTGTATAGTAGTACCTGACAAAATTGTCCTTTTTATATTAAATTAGCTTAACTTATTTTGGGTGTGCAATAGAATCAACCTACAATTTTAAGTTTCTTTCTATGTTTTGCTTTCTATGATGAATGGTTGGACATAGGCTCATAGGAAAAATTAAATTTTCTACCCAATTAAATCTAATCAACTAAAAAAAAATCTCTCATAAATTAAAGCCCTAAGAATAACTTAAAATCAATTAAGAATAATTTGCACTCTAAAATTACATAATCATATTACTTTCAACTCTTGAATTGGGCACTTCACCCATTGCACATAAGAGGCATCTAACCTATGAAGATGACTGCCTTCTTTGGAAGTTTTCCTTCTCTTATTGATTTAGCACATAACCAATTCTAATTGCATGACATTTAGGCATAAAAATGCTTATCCAAGAACTTAAAAGAATCTTGAGTGAGAATGTTTAAAAAGATGAAATGTGCATTAGTTAGATGAATTTCATACCCTACATGATTTTAGGGATTAGGGAGTGAGTTTAAGTTCTTAGATTCTTTTATAAAAAGACAACAACCTAGCCATCTTGCATACATGAGACTGGGCATCATGAATTTAAAATGCATTCAGGTGGTGTTAGCTGGCAGCCCTTCCAGGTTGATTATAAGTCTAAAAGAATCAAGGATAAGTTAGTTCCCTCATCTGATAGGAATGACTAATAATTTTCAAAATTAAATTAGGTCGAGTATCTAACTTGTGTCAAAAGCACTTGTGGACTTAGGTTCTAAAGCATCCTCATTGGAGTAAGTCTTCAATCTTAGCATTTATGTAGTCTTGTGCTACTAGAATCTAAGCCCTAGACTACTACTAGAGAATGAGCTCAAAATCTAAATTAAATTCAAAAATTTAAAGCCTAATGATAGGATAGTTGAAATGCCAACTAGGCATCCCAATATCAATAAGCATTTTCTACTTAATCTTGATTGGCCTTCTAAAAGAACTCTTTCTACTTTGGATTATTCCTAATTGAAATTCTAAATTCATTCTTTTGAAAACAAACTTAGAAAGCTATAGAAATAATGACTTATTTCCTTAATCAAGAGTATTCTTAGGAATTAACCATTCCTCCTAAGATGTAATTAACTATGAGGGCTTCCCCTTATAGGGAACCATGAACCCAATTTAAAATAAACCTGTTCTAATTCCAAAATAATTTAGGGGAAAACTCTTAAGTACATGAAAGACCACTTAGCCTTAGGAGTCTTTTATTAAATGATTAAATCCATTATAGGATAACATGTTTATGTTCCAAGAAAATATGTTTACTCCATAATGATGCATTTGATCATCTAAATAAGAAATTCATAAATTCTATGTGGTGTCATAAATTTTTTCCACACATCTCCATTTCCCTTTTTATCAATCATGAAGGTGAATATTGTATTCACATCATTCTTTTTTGTGTTGTGCAATTTTGGTTGCTTTTTTTCTAAAGAATTAATTATTGTTGTTAGTACTGAGGCCTTTCAGCTTTAGCAGCCTTTCAAATTTGGCTACATGATTCAATAATTCTTGGAACGTGTTAATCATAGCCATGGCCAAATATGGGGCCATCAGATCATTGATGTTTCCCATAAGAAGTTCTACTACATGATTTTTTGTGAACTACTGGTCACACTTCATGCTTAGATTTCTCCATCTTGTAATGTATTTTATAAAACTCTTATCTTTCTTCCTCTATTCTAAGGTGAGATATACGATCATTAATTTCTTGGTTGCTCTTGTAAATCTCTTAACAAAGAGTGTTTCCATTTGGTGAAAGTTTTTACTAAGTCATTAAGTAACTTAACATACCATTTGAAAGCCGTGTTGGTCAAACTGCCAAAGAATTATCATAGCAGCAGGGCATCATTTCATCTAGCATTTTCACACATGGCTTTCAAATAGGGTAAATGATTCCATGGATTTTCTATGCCAAAAAAAGTTTTAAATTTCAGCATAACATACCCTTTAAGGTATTATACTTGGTCATATTTGATCAGTTATTGTCTACCTCTTCTGACTTGCTGTTCAGCTACTTCTGAAGTAATAACTATTTTGAGTTTATTGTTGATAAGATCTTCTACTTGAGATTTAGTAATAACGTCAGCCTCTTGATATGTATTTTGTGTAGCATCTCCCAGAGCTTCTTGTCTTTGTGTTGAAGTATTTTGCATACCCCCGATTTTAGCTATTGGATTGGTTATCTCTAGATGATTTTTTAGAGGTATTTGTTTTATTGCAATTGCTATCAGATTAAGCTGACCAAATAGCTCTTTCAATAGCCCACTCATTTCATTAAGGTGATTGTTGAGCTGGCTAATTTCTTAGTCTCATTGTTCAGCTAGTTCTTGTTGACCTCACTTTTGGAGTGAGGACTCATCCTTCCCATCTTAGACTTAGGAATCTTCTAAGCACTAATATTTTCTTAGTCATAATACACTTCTAGTGATTAAGTGAACACTAAACCCAAGCCTAGAGGCATATGGATGCATACCTAAAGCTTAGGTTATACCTGGAGACAAATAGGTTATACATACTTTATGGCTGAAACCAAAACCCATGCTTGTCCACTCATCCAAATTCAGCCTCAAGCCAACATAATCAACCTCAATTGGATCTTGTGTCATGTCCAAGCTCCAAGCCAAACTAACTTAGCACCTAACCTAAGTCAATTCCACTATCATCCTATGGATCCAACTCAAGCCCATTCAAGTAAACCAAATTGATTTTCACAAAAGCACTCCAACCATTCAATACTCTATTTCAAACCCTTCTAATACTTACAATCAAACCAATCCAACCAAATGAGTCCAATTAACCCTAGTTGGCCCACCCAAAAGGTCCAAATGAGCCAAAATCTAATCAAACCCAAATCAATTACAATTAAAGCCATCAATCAACTATAAATCCATCATTGAACTATCCCTGACACTCAATTCAATCTAATTCAACCCAATCAACCCATTTGATCCACTTGACCCAAAGTGGCCTAAATGACCATATTGATTCAAACTTCAATCCAACCCAAATTGGATTGAATCAACCCATCTACTCTCCTCTAAGATGATTGTCCAATTATAATTAATTGGGTCAAACCAAACCAATTTGATCACTTGATCAAGTTGACCCAATTAACCCCTATGGACCAAAATGAACCAAAACCCATACAAACCTCAATTAATTAAAATCAATGACTCCCATCAACCAAAAATTGAATATTGAATAAGACTCAACCACCA
>CM038226.1:19627292-19715372 GCA_021442155.1 Cymbidium sinense
ATTTGAAAATCTTGGATTGCAAAGAATTTAATAAAAATAAACCTCTAATTTATCTAAGAATAAATTATTAATTAATTTCAAATTTGACATATGTTGATTTTATGGGATGTCTTCTACCCATATTTTTCTTGGAATTATTTGTCATGTGGTTTGAGAAATTCAAATTATCAATCCTAATTACCCTCTTTAAATGATTTAATAATTATTAAAATGAATAGTAAAATTAAGTAAATAATGTTAATTAATTAATGTAAATAGTGGGATAACATGAGAATTAATTAGACCCCTCTCATTATTATTTTCAAATGTATTCTCTCTAAAGGGTTTAATTAATATGTCTAATAATTAAAAAATTAATAATGAAATTTAAATGAAATCAATTTAAGTAACTCAAGTGCAATCCATTAAACCCTTTATGTGTTTAATAACATAAAGTCATTAAAGAAATTATGATTTTTCTATTGTGAAAATCATAAGAATATTTATCTTTTTTTTTTCTTCTTTAATTTAATTAATTCTTAAACATGAGCCTAATTTTATTAGATATTTTTGTGCATTGCAAATTTTATTTTTCAAAGCATTTCATAAGGCTATTATTTAGGTGATTAATTAAATTAAAGAAGCTTGGGAAGGATGATCAAATTGATATAATTAATAGATTGGACTTAATTAATCCATAAAATTTATTTAATTTTCTTCCTTTAAAATATTAAATAACCAACATGGGATGTGAATTCTAAATATTGTTTCTCCTCATTAGGTTTCAACTTGAATATTAAAATTAAACATTAAAGAGACTTTGATTAGATTTAAGGGATATTTATCTAACTTGATTATCCTTAGGTTCTAATAAAAATCAAGTATATTGAGATATTCAATTACTTTTCAATTATCATAAATATGCATGTCATGTGCTTCATGTATTCACGTTTTAAAGTTAAAAGAATATAATTGCATTTAAATTGCATGAGTTAGTCAAGCTTTATTATGTGCTATATCATTAAGAAATCTCAAACTATTTTAGAATTATATGTTAATTATGAATTAAATAATTTGAAGCTTAAATCAATGCATATAATTAATAATTAGTTATGTGAAAATAAAATGTTCATTTACTTGTAATCAAAAGGTAGTAACTAATGGTTTTATTCCTATATTCATACTTATGTATGAAGTCAAGTACATAATTAACATCTGTGAATAAGAGTTTTAAGCATCTCCATGGAGGTCTTAGATAATCTTTTCCCTAATTTAATACATACTATTAAACTTCATTTATGTGTGTATATATTAAAGTTAAACCCTTTTAAACCATTTTTTACATAAGTAAAAGATATTTATAAAATACAACCTTTCATTATTTTATTTCTATGTTTGTATATACTTATGTATATTTAAATTGACAAGTATAGTTTGACATCCTAGAACAGGTTTTTAAGTAGTCCTAATGAGGTCTTAGATAATTCCTCTTTTTCAACAATGGCACATATTTGCTTAAATATAAGATGAAATCTCTTTCTATCAAATTTATGCATCAACATTCATTAAGTATGAAAAATACAATAATAAAGTAATATAGATATATATATATATATATATATATATATATATATATATACACACACACTAAATCAAATATTAAAGAAACTAAAAAGGAAAGAATGTAGATGTTATTGATAATGAAATGAAGTATGGAGTATTAATGTGATGGTGACTTAATTTCATTGCTCTTAAGATGCCTTTCATATTTGAATAAGATTCATTAAAACTAATCTAAACCAAAATGAAATAAAATTTATAAATGGTATTAAGAAAGTTAAAGAATAATAATCTATCTTTGCAAATCAACTTAGAATGAAAGAAAGTCTTTTCTTCTTCATAATGATTAGATCTTAAGTAAGAAGTGAATAACATAAATGTATAAGTTAAAACTCAATCAAGTTACTAAAATATTTTAAAGTGAAATCACCCAATGGGTAATTTAAATAACCCTAAACTTTAGAAAATCCTAATTCTAAAGCCCAATCAATATTGCTATACTAAGTACACATTAGAGTACTAAGTCCTAAGTATTATAATGTATTGATATGTTTTATTTGCTATGTAATGTTTTAGACATATGTTGATTATTTGTCTGATAGATATTAGGTCATTATTAGTCTAAATGTTTTTTTTTAGATTGTTCATGAGTCTGTAATAATAAATGAATATATAATACTTTGCATTCGCTTATGTCCCTAAGCATCCACTAGAATCTTGGTTACCAAGTCTATGCTTCCAAATATGAAATATAACTACTTAGTTTATGTTTATTTAGCTAATATCTATTTGTTTTTAGTTAGATTTTATTTCATAAAGATGTAATTTTTGTAATACTAGATTATGCTTTTTAAGATGAGTGCTAGTAGAAGAAACCTTAACTATGAAGCTAGCAAGCTAACCCAAAGAAGTAAAGAAGAATAATAATAAGACCATAGAATTTATTTCATTTGTAAGATTTAATTATAATTATATGTAGAAATACCCAACTCTTTTTTTCTATTCTCGAAAGTAAGTGCACACTACCTTTTATTATTTTATAAAATCTAAATGTTTGATTATTATGTTTAGATTGTGTAATAGAAATATCATGTTTTTCATAGGTTTCTTAAAGTGTACAATGTGTCTTTTATGATTCTTTATCAAAATTAAATTATTTGTCTCACTAAATAATTAAAACTAAATTCTAATGCAACTCACAACCTCATTAAAGCTTAAGTATAAACAAGATAATAAATGATTTAAAAAAAACCTTAGCTATGGTTGTATGCTATAAAACATCCATGTCATATTATTTTTTTGAATATAAAGGATAGCATATAAGGACAAACTTGACCTTTGAGAGTGCCCTTAAGAACACCTCTTTTTTTGAACCCATAACAATTTCATCACATATATGCATAAAATCTCCCAAGGAGTCCAAATGATCAAAATAAAATGAAATAAAATATGTAAATTTTACTCATTATCATAATTGCACACCCATCATGATCTAGCTCTTAGAGAGTAAGTTTAAAACTCTAAATTCTTTTAATTAATAATAGTATCTTCATTTACATATAAAGTACATGATTTTAAATCAAGAAGTGTTAGTGGTAGCCACTTACCTTTAAATCCATAAGAGTTGGGATCGATACCTCCTTAGTAGAAGTGAATCAATATACCATTCTGGTAAAATTATCAAGCTCCTAGCATGCTAGCACTCTAGATGTATTTAGACTTCTTGTTCTTCCTGCTATAAGTATAAGTCCCACCTCTTTGCATTTCCACAATCTTGTACTAAATCTAAGTTCTAGTATTAATAAAATTTCAACTTAAATAAAGTAATTTTCTCTCTTTCAAAAATGTAAAGCCTTATTATAGATTGAAGCATTCACTAGCTTTCTAATATCATAGTGCACTTATTCTCCTTTTCCACCAAGAACTTTTCTATCTAAGCTCTTCCCATCAAATTAAATGACAAATTTTTTATCTACCTTTGAAATCTTTGGAGATATTAAGGACTACTTAAGGAGTGTTATTAAGAATTCCATTTTCTATGTAATCTGAATGCTATATGAACTAAATAACCCAAAGATAAAATACTTTTCCATATAAAATATATATATGTGACCCATCTACCTTAGTTTTTATTGGTGATTAAGTCCATTGTTGAACTTGAGAGGTTTTGATAGAATTTAACTTAATGCTATTCAATAGTATTGCAAATTATACATCACCTTAAAAATGTGCTCCAATCATGTGCCACTATTATTATCAATTGATTTTTTCTCTATAAACCAAGAAAGTTAGATTTCTAAGATGTGGACAAAGCATGATAATTTCCCACCTTTAAAAAAAAAGCCTAAAATTCTGATCATCAATTGGTTGAGACTAGAAACTACAAAAAACCTTGATTTTTTTAGAAGAAATGACTTGAGATATTCATCAAAAGATTGCATTGAACATAAAAATAGACAAGTTTATTCCTTAATGCCTATAATGCATTTTGAATAGAACTCTAACAAAAATGATGTGGTAGGTTTTCAAAGCATAATTCCATGGTAGGTTTTCTGATGAAAAAGTTGCTCATTTTAAAGAGGTATAAAAATATAAATAATTCCCATTTAGTGAATAAATAAAGAAGAGATATAAAGAGAAAAAAAAGAATCATCAATAACATGTATGGATTACAAAGCCAATAAGGTGAATCTTTCATGAAAAAATAAAAAGAGAAAAAAATAAAAATAAAAAAGGGAGAAAAAGAAGGATGAGAAGAAAACACTTGAGGCTAAATATCATACAATAATAATATTTAAAAATTCTCCCAATTATCTAACCAAATCAATAAAGTTATTAAAGTAACCATTGTGCTAAATTCATGAGGGAAAATCATAATATAATTATTTAAATATTAAGTGATGACTATTTATAATAACTTTAAAAGAATCAACTATCTTAATATTAAGCATTGAAATGACGTAACTCAAATGAAATATTAGTTTAAGTAAGAATTTAAGCTATTATAGTTAAGTTATTTTTCATATTTAATAATGATTCTTATAAGATTATTCTTTAATTAAAAATGTTATTTAATAATTTTAAATTATAAAAGTTTTGCTACCAAATAAATTTAAGGATTTATGAATTACACATGATTACTTGAGTACAAGTAATGATTTGAGTTTGATAAGTGATAATATTTAGTTATATTAACATGTACTTTTAAATAAAAATTTATTTTTATGATATATTTTCATAATTTTAAGTATTTATGATAGGAAATCTCTTATTGGAGAAAGAAAGAAATGCAAAAATGTAATCATAGTACAACACCTAAGCACTAGTATTGAGGAAAAGTTGTGAATAGAGAAGATAGCATTGTAGCTCCAAATTTGTAGTGCTGAGATGCTAGACCCAACACCAAGGCATTATATTACAGCACCGAGTCACCATAATCAAAAACTTGAAGCTAAAAAATAGAGCACAATGCTTAAGTTTTACTGATCCAAAGATTGAGGCACTACACTACTGAGGGAGTCTCAATAGTTTTAAAGAAGTTTAGGTGATTTTTGGAACAATTTCAAGGGGGAGTAGACCAATAACTATGCAAGTGAATTAGAGGCTATAAATAGGGAGTTAAGTAGTGTAAAAAAAGTTTATTTTGGCAAGTAAGTGAGTATAGTGAGAATATGTGACAGTGCAATGATAGCACTTGGAGAGTGACACTCCAAGTGTTGTGTACTACTTATGTGTGTGTGTGTGTGTGTGTGTGTGTGTGTGTGTGTGTGTGTGTGTGTGTGTGTGTGGAGTGCAGTAGTGTATTCTTCTTAAGCAAGTGCCAAAGAAGAAGATCAAAAGCAAGCATTTCATGAGGAAGCGAGAGAATCTGAAGAGTGAACTTTGAAGACTTTCTTGGTATGTTCTTCCTTTTTTTCTCTAGTTATCCTATGTCTTATTTTATAATGTTTAATGAGATTTTTCTCTTCTCTACTATGAAGTAATAATCTATAAAGTGCTATAAATTTATGTGAACTTTTTTGATGTTTGTGTTATATTAAACTTCATTTATGGATTAATACAAAAATTGTTCATGCTTTTAATGAATATTGTGTTTTGCTTTGCTCCATGCTTCATTTACTTTTATGTACATCACAATGTTAAAATCAAGTACGATCTAGAGATATCAATGGAGTTCTAGAAGAACAATTTTAAAAGAAGGCAAACAAATATACTAAATAATCATTAATGTGCTAAATAGTCCATAACTATTATATAGCCATTAAACATATGATTATTTTTATGATTCTCAATCATTTAAATAAAAATATGGGTAATGTAACCAATCAAAAGTTTCTTAGCACTAGAGAGAAAATTAGGTAAAGGGATTAGTTTGGTTATATTTGTCTACACATTGAGAATATAATATTTTAGCTTCTAGTTTACACTACAAGCATAAAATTAATTTCATGAATTAGTTTAATATAATGCATAATCTAACAATTCCATAAATTCAGAGTACTACTTTTAAAAATTAAGAAAAGTATCTATATTTTCTATAAAAATATAAAAAATATATAAACTATTTATTTAATATCTTGAAAATAGTAGATAGTCATTTTAATTAAGCATTTTACATTTTATTAGATAAAAATCAAGTTTTAGAGATTAGCACTTCATTTAATATAAATTAATATCAAATTTTGCTCTAATTTGTGAGAACGATACTCTACTCATTCTATATTATTTTGATACATGCACTTGCATATAAGGTAAAAAATGACTATGTATCTAGGGATTGATGGTTTAAGTAAATAACTTTGTGATACTTACTCATTACTCTCTATTGACTTACATATGTGTGTTTAATTACATGTTCGCATTCATGTATAAAAATTCAAGTATTAAGTTTGTGTCATTATTGTTATTATTATTGGTAAATCTCAAAACTACTTATATATATGAATATATATATATATATATATATATATATATATATATTGACCTATAAGTATATAGTGGACACTTGGGTAAGTGCTACAAAAAGAGATCTTTGATATCTCAACCCCCTAGTTTAAAAATGACATGTACTTAGGAGAATGCAAAGAAAGATGCATATATAGATTAAATTTTAAAAAAAAACTTATTGATTACTAAAACTTTTAAATAATTCATTCATTTGTGTATATGTTTATACATACATATATAGCTAGGAAGTATATAGTCTAGACCGAGGGCTAGGCTAATTGTCCAAAAGATGTCTTAATATCTTGACCTTGGTTCAACAATGGCACGTTTCTTGTAAATGCTTAGTGTATATGTATGTGTACTCATATATGTAGGTTTAATTTTTTTACAAAAGACATGCATATCCATATATTACTTATCTAAATTTTAATTAATGTAAAAAAAATAAGATACATATATATACATGCATGAGTGAAACATCCCTAAGTAAAATTTAAATATATAAAAGTATTTTTTTAATTATAAAAAATAAATGATATTTTAAAATGATATATTAAAGTAATGAGGAAAGTTGGGTAGGTGACACAAAGAGAATCATAACTTATGCCCATTGATCCTAAGATATCTCTCACATGATAATAACCTCAACCTAATTAAAATGTAGGACTTAATCATAACTTAACACTTCATTAAGATGATTAAAATTCATAAAATTTACTTCTTTAGATCTAACTTAGGATTAGGGTGTTGAAAAGGAATGGGTTTCACCCAAATAGAATCTATAACTTTTAATGTTCTTCAAAACATTAAGGCCAACTTGAATTAAGAGCTAAATCCATTATGTAAAATCTATATCTAAAGTATTAATCATTTTAATCATGATCATCTTTACTAATAAATTAAAACTTCTATCACATAGTGTAACTTAAATATTAAACCCTAAATTTGTCATACCACACTAGCCTCAACACTCACTTTAGATTAATAAGCCATAGATACTAATATTAAGTTAGGATGGTATTTTGTTATAGATTGGCTTTAGGTTATTAAATAAGAAGTAGGGAATTTATTGGGTTGGAGATGCTTGCGTGTGCATAGATACTCTTAGAGTATGTTGATCATTCCATACTTTTAGCTAACCACCAAAGACACTAGAAAAGCAAGGCACACCAAAGAGCCTTCATGAAGTTTTCTATTACTATGTTAGGTCTCTCACATTATTCTATTGCGTGGAAAATTGACATAATTCGAACGCATGAGGTTGATGCTGCTTTCTAAAGAAAGGAGTGATGTGATGATGATGAAAGTTTTTTCTATCTCACACACAGTGGACTAGAAATTGCCTTTGCAGTTGGACTTGTAGGCAAGTTTATGCAATCTCCATAAGAGACCTAGATAATTAAAAGAATTTTTTGACATGTAAATGGAACAATGTCTTTTCTTTGAAGTTTTGGAGAGAGATATCTAAACATGGATGGTAGGAATCGCTAAACTTATCAACCATTGAAATCCCTTTCTAGATCATCGATCGACTATCTCTCTCTGATCCAATGCATAATATGGAATTTGCATCCAATATAGAGATGGCATGGGGTAGAGTGTCAATAGATTCAAATTAGTCATCTTCCGATCAAAGAGATTGATCATCCGTCCCTCCCACCGAATCAGAGAAGTATAGAGATGCAAAACCTCTACCTGATGGATTCAAAATGCAGACTCAAGCTATCCCTTTCAATGTAGAAGTTCAACTATTATCTTTCATTGTAGAAGTTCAACTATTGCCTTTCACTATGGTCAATGCACAAGAATAGATTCCCCTCTTGAAACACCGTGTTGGCTTAGTAGAATCTTCCAACTCATCTATCTCTATTACATGGGGCTGATTATAGAGTCAATAGTAGAAGGAATGAAGCAACTTTTCATGCACAACCCGCCATTGCTAATGCTTAGAGCTTATCGTCAGGCTCCATTTGATTATGCTTAGCTCGATCTCCACCAGCAGAGTGACTAGCTCTGTCTGACCTTACTTTGACATCTTCTTGATCACTAGTCAATGAAATCCCTAGATCCTTAGCTAGCCTTTACTGGCTGGTTGCCCCATATGGACTACTCTTTACACTTTGCTTTCTTGTTGGATGGGAAAAAAGAAGGTTAGACTGTCTATGGATAGTGAAACCTATTATTGAGGTCTTTTTTAGTTTGGGAGCATACAATATGAAAAGAGAGTCATTTTATAATCTTAAAAAATAGGTGTGAAAATAGTCACTTTTATTCATAAAAGTAGCTAGAATTTGAATTTTTCCTGACTCACAGCACCAACCCAATCAACTCCAACAACCGGCACGTCAAGTGGTACCATCTGCTCATAGGTTGACTTCCTATGCATCCCTAAGGTATCATAAACATGTATTTCCCTTATGCATGCGCTTGAATAGGTTATACAAATGGGTGGGTTGGTTATATACTCTTTCATGCCTTCCTTCTTTGAACCTTTTGGTATGTCTTGCCCCATAACTAGAAACTATAGATCAAATCCACCATATGAGAAACTTCATTCTGCGTTGTTGTTGAGTCATCAAACTTATCCACCTCAGGGATTCATGGAATTTCCATATTTTCATTATGTTGAAGGAAATCTACCAAATCTAGGCAGATAAATAGACTCATTTCCCACTGCTAAGTGCTAAGAGAAAATAAGAAACTAACAAAAATGATTATTTTTTCATCAGCTTGGTACTTAGAGTCCTCTCACTACCAACCAGCAGACAACATCATCTAGCTAGGTCTTGCCAGTATCAACAACGAGAAAAAAACCAAATGAAGAAACAAGAATTAACTATGGCTCTTGGCCTGATAATGTACCACATAGAGGGGGGGGTGGAGAGATTAGAGCAACAGAAAAGCCTAGATGACACACCCATCTGCAATAAGTATTCAAGAGGTCGCTTCACTTCTTGTCCTAAGATGGGTAATATGTTCTCAAACAATGTTGTTCTAACTTTCCTAACTGGTGAATGATCCTCCCACATGGCAAAGAACTAGAAAGAGTGTACCTTTGTTTGCTACTTCTCCACCAAGCACAAAAGTTTCAAGATAACTGTAGGTCGATCGCTACCTAAGAAAACTCTGATTTGATCGGCCCCTCATCTCAAAGGAATCTACATCACCCCAATCATAAGGAGAGGTTCACCATGATGGGGGGTAAGGTACTTTAATTCTTTTTGAAATAGAAATAAATGCATAGGGGACCATCCATTTTTTTGTAGCATGCTCCTCATTGAGATTTACGGATTCGCAGGGGCTATTTGCCCTACTTAATTTACTTAC
The DNA here is from genome assembly GCA_021442155.1 of Cymbidium sinense. NCBI lineage: Eukaryota > Viridiplantae > Streptophyta > Magnoliopsida > Asparagales > Orchidaceae > Cymbidium > Cymbidium sinense. The sequence goes on from CM038226.1 coordinate 19,637,106, forward strand.
AATGACAAAGGCCTTATTTTGCAAGCCTTTCTCATTTCATTTCCTATTTAGTAGTCTATAAGTGGTGCAAAGCAGCTTCCCTTGGGAGAAAAAGTACACCTTAGTAAGTAAACAAAGGTTCTTCCTTCTATTTATGTTAGAACCTTAACTCTCTGAACATCAAGCTAAGTTATTTTATGTAGTGTAGTATAATAGAATTTCAGCTATGCCCCAACACTCTCTTAATAATTATCCTAAGCATCCTTGCTAACTCACCACCTCGCCTACTAAAAGAAAAAAGAGGCTAGGCTAACTCACACCACTTACTTGACTTACATAGTGGTCTTTCATTTTCTTTTTTTTTTTTTGAAATTGAAAATTCTCATGTTTTTCATTCATGAAGTGAACTAAGTCTTTAGTAGCATTTACAAAGAAGAACAAAGTGTGAACTCACATTTTTTCATCATCATCATCATATATATATATGCATATAGCTACTTGGCAAGCTACCTTCCTATTGATCTGAGGTGCAAAGAGAAAAGAAATCTCTTTTTATGACTTCCATTTCTCAATCCCACTACAAAAATGACCGTTTTATGAATGAAAGGGTTTATGAACCCTAGCTGTAAAACCCAAACTTGTGTAGAGTAGATCATTCAACACCTAACACAAACTTATTTTTGACCCATTGGTCCTTCTATCATAGGCGACTGAATGGATGCCCCCTAATTACTAGATTAACCTGCTATAATAATTTCATAAACACTTAGCAAAGATATGAAAAAAAAAATAAAGTAGCTCTATGTTTGGATTTGATAATACCATACCATAATCAATTGGTACAACATCCCGAGTGACTAGACTTAACATAAATGTAGCAACTAGAGCCATTTTAAAAGGGGGAAATTAGCACTACTTGGTGAAATAGGTTCTTTTAGAATGAATTTCAAACCATCTACTATAAGTTGTAACAATAAAATGAACCTACTACATCGACCCTCATTTGCACAAAGCCATTACTTTACATTCGCCAACACTAAAAGGCTACTCTAGTAAAAGTGGTAGAATTATTCCAAGTATTTTGCTAGAACAATAATGTACATTTTCTAGTTTCTATTCACTCATGATCGTGACTTTGGTTGACCCGATCATTTTCTTTCACTTATGAGCCCGTCAACCTAATCATGATATTGAAGGATGGGACCTTTGCTCAAAAAAACTAAGGATCCCAAGAAGTTTTGAAGATTGTGCATTAATGAATCATGTTACCTTACTTCGAATGGAATTGGAGCCCACCCCCACATTTCATCTTGCCCTTGTGATGTAACACACCAACAATGCTTCAAACCTTTTCAAAGCTATGTGCCTGTATTCCAAGGCACTATTTTGTGGTTTGATCCATTTCATCCGATCAATACTTATATAAGTGGGATGGATGGTAAATCATTTATAGTCCTTTTCAATAGGGCCTAGATAGGGAGGTTAAGCAAGTAGCACTTATCAACATTCACTGGTGGAACAGTAGTAAGAGCATCATAGTTGACATGGTCAGAGCTATAATCCCCAAATTCATCTCTACTCTTTCTATAATTTACTCCTTCCACTCTTCAACTCGCTTCTCCTCCATGTGGTCAATGAATTCCAATACTATACCCATGGATTCCTTTGGTAAAAAAAGAGCTTATACGTGATAGTGCTACTGGTCTTACTTGTACATCTCATCTTTTGTTGCCAAAAAAAGGTAGATGTGTCACCTGACATCACTAATATAGCTTGCCTATACATAGTTTGATCAATTGACCAACTCACTTCACTTTACATATGCATTTTATTGATGGACGCTTCCTTCTATGCACATCGATCGATGTAGAATTTGATGGTTACTTCACTAAGTGCCTTAGATTAACTTATATATATATATATATATATATATATATATATATATATATATATATTCTATATATATATAAGTATATGTATATAGATTCTATTCATGAATCATAAAGGATCCTCTATCTAAGAATAGAGTATTAGGGTTGTCAACCCCTTCCTCTTTAGAATCCTTTTGGTCTTATTCTAGTAACATACTTGAATCGAATTAGGTTAGTAAGAGCTAGCTTAAGCTTAATTAATGAAAGAATGGAATGGTATTCACTAGCCTTGAAATCATCAACAAATTTGTTCCCTGATCCAAGAGCCCCTTCTACACCCAAGCAAACCAAGTAAGGCTTGCTCTCACATTTCATTCATTAGAAAACCCAGTCATAATCCATGGAAGGCTTTGGTCTTATCTATGAACCTTACCATATGCATCTATGCTCATATAGAGCAAGAATTTGTCCATCTTATCAAACTAAAGTGAAAGGGCATATGCCAGTTTCAAGTCTAATTCCATATTCACCCCACAGATAAGTATGAACCCCAAAGAAAAGGAGTAGGTTTGCCCATCTAGCTCGTTATGGTGAGACAAGACAAGCAAAGGTCATCTTTAGACATATTGACTAAAGCCTTAGCTCAACTAGAAAATCTCTATGTGAAATAGCACAAGAGTAAAACATGCAAACTCTTTTCTTTCTAACAAAAAAGTTGAAACTAACCTTAAAATGAGACATGAATATAGAAAAAACTAGCCAAGCTTCTTCACAAGTGAAGGAATTGCAACCTAACCATTTGTTAGATCCAAGAGGCTCCGCCTTCTTTCATGCCACTCTTTTAAGTCTCATTTGTTTGATGAAATGAAGCTTATTATTCGTTAGTGAAAAGCTAAGTTCTGCTTTAAGTCATGTGGGCAAAAAGTAGGCAACCAAGAGAGGTAGGCATGGAAGGAAGTGCTTCTAGTCAAGATAGCAAGCTCACTTCACTAGAAGACATTCCCTTGGCCCTTGGAAGGAAATAGGATACAAATTTGGATGCCTCACTAGATTGATCCTTGATTACAATACAGAGATCAATTGCACTTCTTCTATTCAAGATTCTTTATCTGAACTGTTCACAAACCATGTCCTTATGTGGTTCGAGGCTATTAGAAAGTTATAATTGTAGAAGGAGACAAGCCTAAAACCACTTCTATTACCATATATGGTTTTACAAGTTCGTTGTCATGCTATTTCGGCTTACAAATGACCCAACTACGTTCTGTAATTTGATGAGTGATTTTTTTTCTAATTTTGTAGAACTATATTGATTGCTTTCTTGTTTTGATGACATTGTTGTCCATAGTCCTTAGAGGATCACTTGTCCCACCCTAGGAAAGTATGAAAAAGATAATGCAATAAAAAAGAAAGTACTTTTGCCCAGGTCGAGCAATGGTTTGCTTTTAGGAGAATCTAATTCTATAACTAAATTCAACTAGATGAATGCTGCTTTGCAATATCAATTTTTTGAATACTAGACTTAGGATTACATAAGCCATTATGATAGAGGTAGCTTTCATTATATTACTAGGAGCAAAATTTAGGGATTTTCTTGTTTAGAAGAGTCTTCTCTTACCTGATTGTTGATTGGTTCCCCATAGTCACAAGGGTTGCTGACATGATGCTCACTACAAACCTTATTTAGAAAGGCTAAATCTATTCATCGTGTTCCTATTCAAAGCCAGCTTGTCCACCGGGAAATAGTCTGGCCTTATTCTTTGCTCTTCAATCGAAGATGCCTAACTCATGTCCATAGAACCAGCTCCGCTAAGCAACTAGCTACCCTCTTTCCTAAGTCTGTAGCTTAAGTTTACCTTAGCAGTAGCAAACTTTACTTAGCTAGCCCTACCTTTAGCAAACAATTAAGTGACACACTCTTTATCTCTTTGCTTTTTCCATTATTTTTTTGAGAAGTCTTTGTTTTCTTATTATCTTACTCTCGTTTGTTTCACTCAACACCAGCATATGGCTTTCCTTACTTGTCTGGAAATACAATAAGGTTGGTAGGTTGTTAGGACAAAGGTGTTTGAAAGATGAGAAGACCTCTTATTAGTTATCTTACACAACTCGAGGTTACGAATTATGCTTACTTAGCAGCTGACTCAAACTATAAGGAGGTGTCGGTCTATGCTTGGTATATTGAATACACACTTTCTTGAACAATCAGATTTTCCATCCACCTTGTTAGACTATTTTACAATAGAGATGATTGATGCTAGAAGCAAGCAGGGCATGGGAAAAGAGTTTTAGATTTCATAAGCATCCCTAATCCTTGGATGGGGACGGACAAGCTATAGTTATAAATAGAGTACTAAGGAAAGAAGCTAGAGCTAGATCTATACCTATGAGAAGAATCTATGAGTAGATTATACCATGCTAGATACAGTGAAAGTCTTTATGATATAGTATTCTTTATGCATACCGTATTTCATTTTTTCTAGTAATTAAAATATTCTTGCTACCTTTCTCCGTTGCATATCCATTTTCTTGCTTTCCTTACTCACAAGTAGTACAATTACAAAGAAAGGAGATTTTTTTATAGAAATATCACTTAATTGTTCACTACTAGAAAGAGCTTAAGCGATTGCTCAAAGCCCTCTTTCTTAGAAACTTAACCAACTGCAACTGATTCACATGGGTCTCAGTAGAACCCTACCATCCAAACCTTTATGCACAAAGAAAGAGACCTGAAAGACAAATGAAAGATTGATGGAAGATGGTAACCTATCATTATACAAAACCCTTACTAGTTGGATTGGTTAGTGGTGGATCCCCCATCATTGCTCGGGATCAGAGACTCATATTTTAGTATGGTTTTGAAACACACACAAAGAAGGGGCGTATGAGTGATATCACAAACACATTGACTTACAAAAAGATCAAAGATGTTTACCTATTCAAAAGGAGAAAAAAGTTGACTTTCGTATTCTTCTATTTTCATGAGAATTTGATTCCAAAGTTCATGTTGTATGTAGGGTATACTATCATGGTGCAATGATCACTGTCATGTAGCTCTCCTCCATATCAAACCAAGGAAACCCCTAATTTGTAAATTAGATATGCATGATATCTGCTTTACAACACCCGAATCTCATGAAAATTTTTGATGTTGTATTGATGGAAACCAGCTATTGCTAATATATTCAAAATAATAGCCTTGCACATGCACTATTTGGTCAAATCCTCTCCACCATCTTTTAGACTATATTTAGGATTAGAGAATCAGACTTTGTTCAACTGCCACTGTGGATCTCCCTTTGTTCCAACCAAGCTAAACTACACAACCAATGAGAGCACTAGCTAGGTGCATAGAGATAGAGAGCTACTCAGAGAAGTCTATCAATCTTGAAAGAAAGAGAGAACTTTCAATAACTTCTTGCACAAATGGTGATAACAAACTCCCTATGCATAATAAACTTTCTACGCATAGAAAGGAAAGCAGTAAACAAGTAGATCTACATGAATCTAATCTTGTTTGTTATAGTTATTTGCCTCGACATAGTGAGAAGTTCTTATGAGATACCTTGAACATTGCTATGCAAGAATAAAATGAAGTTCAGTAGGAGGTGCTCCTATGCCTTTTCTTTTCCAAAGTGACCTGGTTGTTGATCCCTAACACGATATCGGTTACCTGGTCTCTTTCTCTTGAATCAAATTTCTCAAATGATAACTCAAACTATGAGATGTATGGACAAACAGGGAAAGTGTAGCGAACTATTCAGTGACATATGAGTTTATTGCATAATGAGCCACTCTTTGGATTCGCCCTATCCACTAAAAGTGAGAAAGGTAAGAAGTAAGAAAGAGAAATACAAATCTTAATGAGAAGCTAGATTCATTCTCTTGTAAGTTAGTCACTCTCATGTCATGGGGAATAGACACTGTCTGGGTAAAGAGGACTTAGGGCACTCTTGCTTCACTATTTCAATTTTTCTCACCTCACGAAGGAGGATAATTTTCTTATGTCCATGGGAGGCCAAAAAAAGGGAATGAATCAGGTCAAATACATAGATCTATCTCAACTATTCCCATTTGAAGAAAATACTGATTCTTTGAGCTATATCCCTTTTTATGATTGAACGAGAATCCTCATTCATCTGTCCAGTCTGACCTATTCTCGAAAGAAAGGTATAGCGATGTAATGACTTGATTTGCCTCATCACATAGGAACCCCTATAGATCTTTATCATCCTTGTGACTCACTACTATGGATCTCCATCATCCTTACAAATGAAAGAAAGAACACAAAATGGCATAGAGACACTCACTTTGACTATTAGGAAAATAAGATTACTGTTGAGTCAAATGGGATTCTTTTAGAGAAATTCTTCTTTCTTGTCTTCCATGAGAGACTTGCTATTAGGTATGGGAATGACCCCCAATTCTATGAAAATTGCTTTTTGTCTCACATGATGCTAGGCTCAATTTTCAAGCATAGATCTAAGAGAATGATAGGCATTTTCACAACATGATTTGAGAACTTCATATCATCCTCCACAACACTCTTTTGATTGTCTCAAGTTTGTCTTTAACCTCCCTGGTTTTGACATGGGTTCAAAACTCCTAGTTTAGAAAAGAAAAGAAAAGTATGAGTGAATTCATCTATCATAGGTTGTCGCTCACCCACATGTCTTTCTCATATCTAAGTTAAGCCAGGACACGAGAATATGAATTGGAGTCTCAATAGGTGGGCTAAGCACTAGTAATTGATGAAAATCTAGTGATCGGGACTAGCGGGAAGAACATTAGTACAATTTCATCATTCCCTTCTCCATCCCTCATCATATAGTCCTCTTAGGTAGATTCTTCTTCTTTGAGGCCCTAAAGTCCAACATCCAAATGATCATCTAAAGCCATGCGAGCATCCAAATCAACATCTAAATCCATCGCATCAGAAGCATAGTAGTTAGGGATATATCATATACTATAAATTTCCAATTCAAGTACTCAACCAGTGAGCCTTCTAGTTTATCCAAAAGAGGCGGAGGATCCATGTCCAAAGTGAGCCATATGTACCTAAAATGGAAAGGGAAGGGTTTTATCTCTCAAAAGCAACATAAGGAGTTGCTTATCGTGAATCTAGAAATGAAATTGGAGCATGTTTTGCTCAGTAGGTTGCCCTCCTTGTTAGCAATGATTAGTAAGTAGTCTATATAAGAGTCTAAGTCAATTTTACACTACCTAGTTCAGGTCTTTCCACTTCCTCAATTTTTGACTGGTATGAAGAGTTTTAGACTTTCATCCTCAATGTACTTTCCCTCCCAATTGGAGCTTGGCTTGAAAGGACTCAATTCCATTCCAATCAATGAAAGACTAGGAATGGTCTTCTTATGAAATGGAATGTTGATCCAGTAAAGTAGTGCCCCTCTACTGTAAGGTTGAGCCCACTATCGCTTACTGTGCCTCGGATGACATATTGATGAAAATTCAATGAAAGGGGTTTAGTAACCTTTTAGTCTTTGCCCCATGCCCATGCCATAGTAGGCGAGATGTCGATCTATACCTATAGAAGGAAGATGAGAGTTTTCATCATCTTCTCATCTATGTCTGCTAGTCTAATGTAGGCTAGAATCTATCTCCTTCTTTTCTTTAAGTTTGTAGCTTCCTTTCCTTAATGCACTGGGAGTTGAGTAAGGTCCTTACTCACAGCTTCTTGTTTGAGAGCTAGTATCTAAATGTTTGGTTAAAGTAAGTATGAAATCTTCATTCATGGCTTCTCTTAAGCCTTTCAATGATCATTTAGCTATCCAAATTAGGGATAAATAGTTACACTTGTATGTATGAACATAAATCTAGTTAGTGTGTCCTAAGATAGTATATATTTTAAAATAGAAAGAAGTTCATATTTGGTTCTTTTGAGCTATCCTAAATCAGACTCTTTTGTGTCATCCCAACATTAGCTAACAAAGTAGATTTGGAAATGTAGTCAAGTAAATGATTGAGCCATCAATGGGTCATCGATCAGTGTATTCATAAGGACCAAAAGGAGAAGGAGGAGGAGAGGTGATGGATGTTAAAAAGAAAGCTTATCTTATGATATGCCTAGATTGAAGATTCAAAAGAGCATTTCTCGAAGATTCTAATTCCAGTCATTTATGAAAAAAAACTTTATATTTCTTAGTTTTCCTTCTTTATTGAGAAGAATTTTTTTGTCTTTCCTTGCTTATATTTTCTTTCCATTTTATCGATTGGAATCCCCATTTTCAAATGTCCCTGAAAAAATCCTATCCTTAGTCAGCTTGGGCATGGGTGGTATTTCAGAGGTTCTTTTTAGATCCCTAATTTTTCTTGGGGATCCAGAGCTTTGGAAGATGGTGCTATCATACTTTGATGATGATAATAAGACTTTGGGCTCAAGGCTTCCCTCGCCACCAAGCGACTCATCGACCCCACCCTCAATCAAAACATCGGTGAGGGTTCCTAGATTGGATGTGACCCAACTTTCATATAATGGATGTCGACTCCCCAAAAAATGTCGTGTTCAAAGAATTCCAACCCTTTTTTCATCTCCATATTCTCTTGACAAGAAAATTTTTTTGAACCAATCTAACTTGAAAGGTAGGCTAGACTAATTGATTGAGGCCATCCAACTATTATGCTTCTATCTAGCAATGCCAAGTGAGTGAAGCACCCTAAATATAGTCAAGGCAAAGCTCCATTGTATACATGAGGATCCTGTTCTATCGAGCCTTCCATCTTATCCTAATAATAACTAGTCAGATTAGGAGGACTAAGCTAAGCCTTAATACCTTGCCATTTTGAGTTAGCCTATGATTTGGAAGGGGCTCAAACCTTTGATCCTGAAGGGTTCTCGCTCCATAGTGTATCTTGTTATCACCTTTTTGATGAACCAGACTTGCAACTGTGTACCACTTTTCTACCATCTTGTTTGGTATTTTTGAAAGCTTAGTGACAAAGAAGGCTAATGACTCTCAGAGTCAGTGTTGGAAAAAGAAAGTATAGACTTCGCTCAATTTGACTAAGGCTAGTTAGTGAGAGTTGCTCCATTAGTTGGATTTACCATAGGTCAATGCCAAACAAAGTTATGGGAAGAAAATGGTTCTACCGAACAAAACACAAAGAGATGCACACAATGAAAAGAGGCGCTAAGGACTATTTTTAACACAAAGAGTGCAGCTTATCAAAGTCTCTGCTTATGGTCTTTCAGTGACTTATGATAAAGGACTACTCATCCGAGTGGCAATCCGCACCCCTCACACTCCCCCTTCTCTAACAATGATTCATCATTGCAAAGGGTGGTGAGATATTCTCGATCCAAACTTTATAATGAAATAGTCAATGTTATGCTCGATCATAAAGAGAGAGGTGGTGAAACCCAATAACAGGAGTAAGGTACCAAAGAGGGTGAGATAGCAACATTAAACACACTTACTAAAGTCATGTACTATTATACATAAACAAAGATGGCACGTGATATGGATCATCCACTTTCTTTGGGACCTCTTGATATAATGCTACTCCACCATTGCTTAATCTTCATGTATACATAGTAGTACTCATCAAAGTGAGCGAGATTCATCTTTAGAAAGAGACATGTCCCTTATCCTTTCGGGTTACAAGTGCCTTAAATACACTTGATGAGAGTAACTAGTACTCCCAAGGCATGATGACACAATGGTGATACCTTCTAGTTAGGTCACAAGAATTTTATGGTTTGACCCATTTCCATTGCATGTAACCTAGAGGCCTAGGTTTTCTATATGATGTAGTGTGTTACCATATCTACCTATATAGGTTCCTAGCTAACTCCATAAACCTTCACATGATAGAATCAACTATCAAAAGGCCTTCTAAATCTTAGGGATGTCAACTTTGGAGGATGTAACATATATCAATTGATATCTTTGAAAGCATCTTGACAACCTAGTGAAATCGGACATTTTTTTTAGCTAAAGCAAAAAATGGTTTACATATACCAGAGATATTAGAAATGAATCTACTAAAAAAATCCAAGTTTTTTTTGATAGAGATCTTATTTGAGTTAGACTTTTGGGAGGTTCCATTTCAACTTGGATTTTTGGGATCTATTTCAATTGGCGGTGGATAATGAATTCCAAAATTGACAGATCAAACTCTGAATGCACACAATGGATTCATTTTAAATCCATATTTTGAATTCTTAAAAGATAGTTCATCACTACATGATCATTGATAACTTGACTTTTTACAATGATATCATCAATATAGCATTCTACTTTATGATGCAGTAACTTGTCAAAGATTTTAGTCATCGCGCGTTGGTATGTCGCACTAGTATTTTTTCAATCCAAAAGGCATGACTTTCTTAAAATAGATGCTTATTAGGGTTCTAAAAGTTGTGTGATGTTCATCTTCAGGGGCCATCTTGATCTGATTATATCCAGATAAGCCATCCATGAAAGAGAATATTGAATTAGTTGCTGCTACATCAATTTGGTAAGGGGAATTCATCCTTAAGACAAGCTTTGTTCAAATCTCTATAATCAACACAGACTCGAATTTGCCCATTTTTCTTTCAGATAGGGACAAGACTACCTATCTAGGGAGGATATTGTTCTTCTCCAAGTAACTTGACTTCAATGAATTCATCGATAGTGCAGGGAGTGCCTTGCACTAATTGGAGAGGCACATTGACAAATTCATTAGAATAATCAGGTTCACACTTGAATGCCATTTCAGTGCATCATACCAGTATAGTATAAAATAGCATAGGAGTTACTTTACATCGCCTTATAGGGTGCATGTAGATCATTTTCAAAGGAGATATAACATATATGTTGATATATGAAAGATCTCGATGAAAATGCATCAGAACAAGAGTAAGATTCAAAACTTCTTCTGACAACTGTTGTGTACCAAAGTGTGGTGCTTGAAATATGGGCAATGAAAGATAAGAAGCATTTCATCATCTCAATCTCCCTTAGATTGTAAGGTCTCTATTGAGAAGATGTGCTTATTGTTTCCTTGTTGGACTTTCATATCTAAATCATCAGAAGAGCTATCGTATAATATGATTTATCCATAATGTCTTCTGACTTGTGGGATGGCAGTCCTTGGCCTTGTCTTTGGGAAACCTTCTTTTTCCCTTATTTTGAAGACAAGAAAATGGAAGGTGAGGGACACACTTATAATAAAATAAGTAGGAAGAGAAAAATGGACTGTTTGGTTGGGAAGAAAGTACTCGACATCATCATTTACACTAATGTCTCAAATATACTCCTCCATGAGTATATTTGAGACATTAAAGTATACCATCTCTCCTACTCATGAAGCCATGGTCATCCTAATAAAGCTTGGAAGAGGTATTTGCTTCAATCAAATAGACTTTGATTTTCAAATTACCTAATTTCAATGGCAGGGTAAGATAACCAAAATTTTTTTCATCCTTTTCATTAAAGCCATGATGCATCAATCTGAACATAATTTTTTGTATCATGATAAAGTTCTAAAGTTCTAAATTATGACATTCATTGAAGATCCAAGGTATACTAGGATTCTAAGAGTATTACCACACATAAGATATATATATAATCTATAGTTTTTCATAAAAGATCATCATCTATAAAGGTGATGGTAAAGAGGTCCTCGATGGGAAGACACTATTTTCATTAGAATAGGCTAGCCAAGCTAGTAGCAAGGACATGAGAAAGCCTACTTGTGTGCCTGTGAGAAAGCAAGTTATGATTTTTTTAATCTATTTTCTTCATTTCGAATATGACACTCATCTCTTTGTTATGAACCTCTCCTTTGAGTCTAGAGATTCGATAATTCTAAACTATAATAATTGAAGTAGAAATGCATTTTATATAAAAGATCATGGGTGGATAAAAAGTTTCAGATGGAAATGTGACTTCACTAAGCAAAATCATGTTTATGACTTTTTTCCATGGGTGGATGAAAAGTTTCAAATGGATTCCAAATTCTCGATTTAGAATCTCACTTCTTTCTCTACTCTCGCCATGCTTGTGTGCTCGATCAAGTTGTTTTGAATGAACCTTTCCAATTAGCTTTTGGAGATGGGTTCTCACTCCAGTACAAGTGAGAATTCTTCTAGAAATCCCCTTCTCATTGTCTTGCTCCCCTAATGTGATGCTTGTCCCTTTTTTGATCTCTTTCTCATTGCTTCTCTCAAAGCCGCTAAGATGCCTATTGAGTTTCCCAAGAAGAGGAGGTATATACACTCACGAAAGGAGAGTAGAAAATGAGTTCTGACTAAGAGATTGGGTCTCAGTATAAGTTTGTGTCAACAAAGAAGGAAAGCCTTCCCCCAGTCCATAATTTTTAGGTGAAAAGAAGATAGATGATTGAGAGTCACAGATTTTGAAAGCCTCACTTCTTCAAAAGTGATAACAGATACAGAGCAGTTATCACTTGTAAGCTCATTCACCAACTAGGCTAGGCCATGAGTTTATTTTCATGAGTGCATGAGCAGAAGCGGAGCCAGAGTTGTCCCTCAATATGAGATATTAGTGAGATTAGCTACACACCATCCAACTTACCTTAACCTAGGAAACTGACTTGAATAAGCCTCCTTTCCTTCCCCCTTTTCTACTTGAAAGAAAACTAAGGGTCAGCAAAGCTAAATGTATGACATCATCATCCCAGGACCTCTTGCTTATGAATACCAACTTTCTTTCTTTCTTTCTTCTTCAAGATAGTCGATGGTACTTGGTTGTTCCCTAAAGCATTTCACATCCGTACCAAGGCTTCATTCAATCAAAAAATTTCTCTAGGCTTCTCGCCTACTCCTACTCTTTCTACTTCTATTTTTTGCTTCACCCCTACTTACCATTTCCTCTATTATGTGTACAAGGAAAGTCATCACTTGTCCTCTTGTTAACAGCGAGCCTACTACCTGGGAGAAGAAAGAGCTCGAACTCGATAGCGAGCTTGGTATTCTTAGATCAGACTTTTCTAGGTCAAGGATTGAGTTTATGAGAAATCTCCCTTCTATCCTCATTGTTGAAGAGTTCTTTGTTCTTGCACATGCTAGCTTTCCAACATTAGCTTCTTCTGAGCTCTCAACAAGGCATGACAAATGAAGCTAATTTGGTATGGACCAACTTGCGCTTGCTTTCGTAGGGTCAAAATGGCATCTGTGTAGTGCATCATTTTCACTCACCATGAACATAGGGATTGGATGGATGACCCACTCTCTCTTCAATGAGATGTCAAGTCAAATAACATCGGGGTGCCTCTGATGAAAGTATAGACCTATCGTAGGTTGACTTTCTTGGTCACATAGGCAACACATGCTCTCTATATGATCTATGACATATGAGTTCTATCATGTATAGAAGTAAAATAGGAATATGTATGTGACCAGTCAAGCACAGGCCAGGAAAGTGGAAAGTACAACTCATCTAATTGGACCGAACTCCCCCACTTGACTAGCCAAAGAAGAAAGAATATCTGATCGCCTTCCTTCAATCAGGAATCCAGGAAAGATTATCCAGACTTAAGCAACATCGTTCAATCAATTTTAAACTTTTTTGTCTGCCTGGTGGGCTTTTCATGACCCTAGTTGAGTAGGGCCGGAATAGGAAGGCAATCAAATCCAGTCTTCTTGGTTCAATGTCGATTTCTATGTGGAAGGCTTACCATCGGGCAAAATAGTTCCATTTCTATTTCATCTCAAAATTTGAGAGGAGTTGGGGGATCACTCAACTTTTAACAAGGTCAGTTGAAGGTTATGAAAGAAAAGTAGGAAAGCCTACTTCATTATCGTGAGATAGATAGCCTACAAAACTTCTTATCAAATAGCATTGAGCAAAATAAGTGGATCTTTTTTTTACTATATAGGATGCCATAGAAAACCTTCTTGTTTAAGTCTAACACTCAACATTGGTGACATTCTTCTACTCTTTTCTTGGTTGGTCTTGTGTCCCATCATGGAAGTACTTTAGATTTTCTTCTCTAGCAACTAAAAAAACCTATTTTGTGTGACCTTATGATACCTATCATTTAATAGGAGCTACAAGAATAGTCATTCTTTGAGTAGGTGACCAGTGTTGTTTTCAGTTCATAAGTGACCTTTAGAACTCTTTCACTAGAAGGTATCTCTACGACTTGAGTGTACCATTCCTTTATAGCGATCTCATGTGTTTCTCCATGTGACCCACAAATTCCACCAGATCAAAGAGTTGTAAATGAAATATCAAAGTTAGGTTGGAAGCAATTAGTGGTTAATTCTTGGAACCTTAAAGAGTTCTAACTCATATCAAGTAGAGTTGTTAGTTCGGTGTAGTGTACCGGTATAGCTTAGTCTTTATCTCACTCATGCCAAATATGACGACTAGAGATAGAATAGGAAAGGCTATGTATAAAGTAAAGTAGCTCGTAAGGGGAGTCAACCTTCTTCCGCATAACATAAGAAGAATCATGGAAAGAAAGATAGTATGAAGTCTTATTGAATGTTATTTGAAGGGAACAAATCCTCCCACATGAACTAGAATACCATCTTTAGCAAAAGGACCTATTTACAGCAAAATAATCATACTAATCATTTTTGGACCTTGGACCCTTACAGATCAAAATTGAACAGAATAGAGGAAAAATTCACAATGAACTATCAGAGCATTGAACCGTAGTGCCCTCCTTTCTCAGTGTATCTATGAAGAAGTCCAAATGTGAATTGGTGCTTACATGAACTAATAGAACATATAGTTTGACTATGATCCATTTTTCTATTTCTTTTTTCTTATCTTTCGGTATAGGGGTGTAATTCATAGCCAACCGAGGTTGTATGTCGGAACTATGGATTGTCAGAATCATACTAGTAAAGCCTTGACTGGTGATAAGTGAACCAAGACCTTGAAGGTTGCCCCTTCTGCCCTTGTGCCAAGATAGCTTTCAATAAATGGGCTTCATAGCTGGTGCAAGTAGTCATGTACTACTCTTTTCCTAAAGATCATTTTCCAAGACTCAAATGCTTCCACTTCTAGTAGTAGACACAAATGTACCTTTCTTGCAAGTATAGATCATCCTGATCGAGCTTACCAACTCAACTAGAAATGATAGCTACCTTGAGCTATCAACCAACATAGGAAGAAGCTTTTGATCCTATCTTTATATTCATATATCTAGAAGAGTATGAACTACTAGCTAGTAGGGTAACCTTTCCATTCCTACCACCTGTCCCTTAGCCTATGTATCCCTAAATTTGATAAGTAAAGGGGGTTATGGGGTTTCGGTGGATCACCATTGCCATATCGGTTAGTGGTGGAAGTCTTATAAATTTCCTTTTGACAAAGAAAACTATCGCCTTTTCCTCCCATTCTTCTATCTCCCAGTATGAAGTACACAATGTCGTATGACCATGTTCCAACACCTGAGCCCTTTAGGTATCCGGGTTCCCCTGCTCTCCCACCCAACATAACTAAATAAGCTACATACTCCTCAGTTATACCTCATTCTCCTATGAAGACAAAAGGTTCCCAACCCAAGTTGAAGGATTGATCGCCCAACTCGATAGTTATCCATATTTAGTGGCCTATTCTTGAATATGATCTGTTGGGTTGTCAAAGCTTCTGGATGGTAAATATGTTCTTTTGGCGGTGTATACACATAATTAGAAGTTCATCATGTTCATAGATTTAGCTTTGTTTTGAATCTCTTCATTGAAACTTCTGGTGCTAGCTCATGAGATAGCATTGGCTATACTTTGAAAACAAAAATAAAGGCGACCAAAGGGAAGCAGTGCATTGATTCTCTTTTTAGATTTATGTGGGGTACCTAAAATAGATGCACCTTAATCTGAACAATAAAATGAATTGCATACAACGAAGTAAGGGGGTTCCATCTTACACAATGAGACTACAAATTTGGCTCCCTTCACCTTTCTCAAATTAGAATAGTAGATCCTAAAAGTTGTGTTTCTTTCAAGAGAAAAAAATCTCGGATCAAGGGTTATCTGCCCGATAATGCTCCCCTTGTCCATTTAGTATATCCTCCCAACAAAAACAAGATCATATTGAGAAGAAACTTCAAGGGAGATGACATTGGAATAGACACTTACTAGAGTCTATCCAGGTGAGCTCAAGCTATAGAAGAAAGTTAGCTTTCTCGGTGAAACCTGGGATCAGCATTAGATCGAGCAAGCCAATGGCATAGACACTTACTAGGATGAGGCATAGCAGGAATTGAACCCACATCTCATTGAGCTGCTCTAGTAAGCACCTTAAAGCTCAATTTTTAGGACTAGGGAGAAGACTCGTAAGCATGCATGTATTTTGAGATAGTGAAAAACTCTAACTTTACTAAGTGCCAGCCAGGCAAAAGGGTTATCCTGAAGGGGATATGGTGGTTTAGCCAAAGGTAGAATGTGTAAGGGTTGGATTCATCAAGCTCTTAGAATAGCTATTCCAATCCAAAGGACAATCCCAAGCTTATCTTCTCCACTAGATCTACATAAGGCACTAGTCAGTCTATTCCAATCTTTCTTGTTCTTCAACTTCTAATGGATTTGCTTCTCTATAGATAGAGGAAGACATTCATGAAGTGGATGAACTTGGTGAAGAAGGACCTATGGGAACCCAGCTCATTAACTAGATTTGAAAGGAAATACCTTCTGGTTCATTGACTAAGGCTTTTCCTAGGGCAAAGGAAAATTTGCATAATATAGAAGAAAACCCTGCTGAAGGTGGTCCGACCAAATGAGTCTTTTCAAAGCTAAAAGGGGGAGTAAAGATTCCATCACTCAAATTTTTTAGGTGAAGGTTAATCTAGAATGTAAGGGGTGAAATATAAAGAAAAGAAAGAGTTGAGAAAAGGTGGCAGTTGAAAGATCGATTACTGAATTTTGAGAATTTGAATTGAGACAAAAGTGATAGAATCCAAATCATTCAAAGAATTTGGGTGGCCAATCCACATTCTGATTGCCTCTTTTCTACCTCGAAGAGGAAATTCCACATTCAAAATCAAGTTGAAGCGGTCAATCACGAATTAGATCTTTTGGACTCGACTCAGAGGATCAAACAAAAGACATCACCATGTTAATGATCACAAGCAAAGCGATCATAACATGAATAAAAGAGGGTTTTCATCACTTTTCTCATATATTGCTGGGACTAGTCAAATGAAAGTGGAGATTGAATGCTGGAAGGCAAAAATAGGAACTTTGAGCACAGAGCACAAGGCGAGCGAGTTGTGTTCACTTAAAGCTTCACTTCATGTTTTATTTTTGAAGTGGGAAATATTACAAAGGAAGAGATTTGAAGACATAACACAGTCTGTAATGAGAGCGAGATGGGGATGGAAAGGGTTCCCCCTTTCCTGTAGCGAACCAGCCAATCTAGAATTTGAGAAACCATAGCCCCAACAACAAGTCCTCAAAGAAATATAAAGGCGTGAAAGCCCAACAGTGAGTGAACTAGTGAAGAACACAAATCCATAATAGGCTTAAGGCATTGATAATCTAAGTGTAAAAGTACAACCCACTCCTTTTTTGCAAGGGAGATTGGGGTCACATCCTCAGATGAAGAATAGGTGGCCCCACTCCTTCATGTGTACTACCCTTTGATGAAGCATTGTGTATGGTGCCCTTTACTACTGAAGGAGTAATCCTATCATCATTTTTCTTTTAGGCTACCTAGCACCTTGTTTGCTGCTTCATTAAAGTCACTTTTTGTTAATTATTTTTCTTTCACATTTTATGATACCTGAAGGTGCCCCTACCTACTTTATCAATTGACAGACTTCACCAATGAGAATGAGCAAGTGAAGGGCTGCTTGTTTGATTCTCATTTTTTGAACAAAGGTGTGGAGCATTCAATTTGTAGAATAAGGGAAAGGGGTAAGTGTATTATTTGTTTCTATTCTTTTCAGAATGTCTTCACTTCGTGTGTCCTTATCCATAGTAGTTCTTGTTCAATGTAGCTTTGTTAGTTTCTATTTCGATGATAGTAATTGAAAGGCTAACCTATTGATCCGAAGAAGAAGAAGTGAACCTTTTTTCTTTCAATCATTTCTTCCCTTCTCTATGATGATTTCCTAGTGGCTCTCACAGCCAAGCCTTCCTCTCCATGGATGTCTTGCATCCAAAAATGATGGACCTCTTGCACACCTTCTTTTTTGATGTGGAAAGAATAGCTGAATAAGGAGTGCTTAACTGAATGAGTCAAAGTGGAGGACCTCACCATATAGAAGACAACACTTTTGAGTCAGAGATTCCCGAGTTTGTTCTTGGATCAGTCATAGTTGAGTTTTGTTCACAACTGTCTTAGACTAAGTAACAATTTTCCCTACCGACTTTTCCTCGAAGTCCGCCTCTGCATAGAATAAGAGATGAGTATAGAGAAGGATGGTCAGACGTATAGATCAGCGAGTGTACACCCAAGAGATAGATAGGTTATCTCTATCAAAGCAAGGTGCATAGTAAAGATATGCAAAGATGGGCTTAGTTACACTTTGGGGGCTTGGATTTCCCTTTCATCATTTCTCTACTAAGCAAATTAGGAAAACTATAGGCACTAAGGTCAATGAAGTACGTTAGCACCATTGACATTTGACTAGTGAAAGCTTAATCTCATCTCTAGCTCTACCAATGAGGAGGTTCAATCTCAACTACACTAAATGAGGATTGAATTGAAGTCTTAATGGTATGAGTGGTAAGAATCTATGGCTAGCTCTATTAATGATGCTATAGGTTATGGATTTTTATGATATGTCACTACCCTTATCTAGTTCTTGTAAGGCCTTTGCAGCTAGCTTCTAAAACAAATGGGTTCCAAACCTTTCTAGAAGAAAGAGCTCTTTCCTTCAACTTAGAACATAACATTCCTTCCCCAAGACAAAGTTGATATCTTTCATAGCGGATGAGTTCGGTCCATTTGTTTCTTGTTTAGAAAAGAAACTAAAGTGATAGAAAACACCATCTTATAGCATTCATGTTTCCACTTTTTTTTATACAGCCAATGATGGATTTTGTGCCATGGAATGAGTTAAGAAACTAAAAATGTTACCAATACCGACAACTGCTCCCCCTAAAGCAATTATAGCTACTCTGAAACCCATTGATTAATATTTCCCTCCCTAAAAGATACTTATACAAAAGTTCTATGAGTTTGGGGTTTACTTTTATACAATCAATGTGTGCTCATAGTTCTGTATTTTTAATCTCTAGATCCTTGATGATTATGTCCATGCACTCATCAAGAACTTTAGTTTACTTGTTGGGATTTGAGAGATGGTTTTTGTTTCCCGGTCACAAAATGATGTAATTGCTCCCATATTAGAGTCTTGAGTTCTAGTCCCTCACGGATCAAAGTGGGTTGGAAAATTTCTTGACAATCTCACCAGGTTGTGATGTTGTTAGGCTCCCAAGGGACCGGTCGGATCCTCTATCTCTTCAGCCACGGCTACTGGAGGAACTACTGGGGCAGGATTGGGCATTTTGACTTCATCCAAGAAAAGCTCAAAGAGAGCTTCATCAAGATTTTAGAGCTTGGATGACCTTTCCACCCAATTTTATTCCTTCATGCTATTCACATAGCAACTTATGGCCAAATTAAACAAAAAGAAAAGAAAAGAGTGCTCGATAAGACCTCCCTCCCATCTAAGTCTCAAGAGAATAAGAGAGAGAGACTTCTCCATAATCATAGAAGGATCAAATCCTAGCATTAGATAAAAAGAAAGCAGTAGAAGGATTAAAAAGAAAATGAAGAAGACTCAAAATCTGAGCATTCTCATTTCTAAATTGTAGGAGAATGTGACTTATTAAGTTCTATCTTATGAACATAACATGACTTGAATATAAACTATGATTTAGATCAAGTCGATCAAATCTAATTCCCTTTTCTTCTTTAGAACTATTGTCTTTTCTTTTATTTTTAAAAAACACTCCTCGATATGAAAAGTGGATCGTAAATCTACTAACTATTGAAATTACTCATGATGATGATAGTGATTAGCGAGATGTCTTACTTTTCTTATGCAACATCTTTTCCATATTCTCCTTCCATGACATGCTAGCTCAAACTCAAAGGAAAATCTGCTAGTAATGTGCATCCACTATGAGGGGCATGCCCATCCCCATAAAAAGAAGGATTCCCAAAGTAAATCCTGAGGCATGTTATTTTTATAGGAGCGAAATAGATTCAAGAGTCAGAGTCTTTTTTACCCCCTTCTCTGATACCTACCCATAAGATGAAGATTCCTTACCCTCTCTTCCTAGTTGAAAATGGAAGACTTTTGAGATCATGATCGGAAGAATTGATGTCGAGAACCAGATGAGGGAGAGCTTTCCTCTAGCAAGAGGTAAAGAGCTTAAGAACCACTAGGTTCTTTTGGTTTAGCCAATTGAGTTCCACTTGCAAAGCCCTTAAGAAAGTCCGTAGGGATGGGAAGTGGCAAGAAGAGGGTATCTAGAGGAGTAGTAAATTCGGTTGATCCAGTAAGAGATAGTTAGATGGATAAGGTGGGCAAAGTATCTTGTAATATCACATGCAACGTAAACATTTGTACTAAAGTCTTCATGAATTAGTGGTTAGCACCTTAAGAAGCATATCAATGAGTTTCCCATTTTCTTAGTAAGAGAGGGCTTAATCTTGTAGAATACCTTTCCATTGATTGATAATACATGAAATGATTCTAGTTCCTTTAGCTAGCGCCTTTTCCTCTTACTCAACCACACAAAAATGACATTCTTTTGATGGATGCGATGTAATTAGAAAAGTCTTCATTGAGATCTTTGTTAGCATCTTCTTAGAGTGTTCTCATAGGTTCATGAAAGGAAGATCAGAAATTATTTTCCACATGTATAGAACTGGGGAGATGTTGACCAACTCATTCAAGCAGATGTCTTTGGTAGAGAAAGTATATCCACTCCATCATGCTTCTAATTACTCATGCACGAGGTCACTTTCTTCTATTAGCATTTAAGGGAAAGGCAATACGAAGCTCTTCAACTAACTTGAATATTAGCCAAGTGATCTTTATAACTTCTAAGTAATGAAAAAGAGTTTTGGAAATGAGCTTTCCTATGGTTTGTTGGCTTACCTCAGATTGATCCCTAGACCCATTAGTATGACTGCCTGATCATGAAATGATAAAAAATTAGAAAAAACTTTATCATCACTCCAAGGAATCCAACTCCATAGAAGAAAATAAGCAAACTTGGTTGTGGCATGGCACGATGGAACCTAGTGATTGGCTATGAACTCCTCTTAGCTAGACAGCACTAGTGAAAGCACTATGTAGAATTCCATTACTGCAACTCCTACTTAGGCCTCTTCCCCCAATGGCACTATTCACTAAAGGCTCAAAGCAGTATAAAGCATATGATTTGAGAGTCAACCTTTGCACTAAAAACCCATCTTTCTTGCTCAAAACCTTGAACTCCTGCAGATCCCTCAAATTTTTAATGTTGCCCTCAACATGTTTAGTGTTCATTTTCTACTACCTACAAAAGAATTTCTTCTCATTTCTTTACTACTACGCACCTTATGTATTCAAAGCCTGCTCCTCTACATAACCCAATTTCTTCAAATGAGTAGTATGCCCTTCGATGTATTCTTTTTTTTTGTCTATATGTGCAAAAATTGTGCCTTTCAACACTTTTTTTTCTAGTTGTAAGGTGTTTGGTAATTGAATTCTAATCAAAATGAATTGAATGGAAAGTCTGTGTCTTTTCAGTAGGCTTTGTTTTAAGTCAAACAAGCTTCTCTTCTATTCTATGTTCCAAGGTTGTCTGGAGAGAAAAGATAATAAGTTTGCAATAAGGAGTTCGAACTTGGAAATTATGTCACTGATTTTCTCTTAATGCGCTATCAATTTTAGTTTCTTCTTTCATTGTACATTGCGATTACATAGAGAAAAAGAAAATGTTGACAAACCTTGGAGTTCACTATTCTAGAGTGGAAGAGTGGAGGTCTAAGGACCACGGATGAGATGTGTGTACCCAATATATGAATGAATACATCCTATGAATACTTAGCCAAAAGGAGCTTTAATGACACATGCTTGAAAGCTGGACTCTACCTTACAAGTTCGTTATCCTACAATTCTCTTCTTCTCTTCCACCATCATGTTATAAGCACTTTGAGATGAAAAATGACCAGAATTCTTTCAGTTCTTTTTTTAGGACCTAATTCACTTACTATGATAGGTGTGAAGCAAAAGAATTAGAGTAGCTCTTCTTATGGTTGGATGCTTGAAAATTGGACAATCAATGCTTTATCTAAGATGTATTGTTAGGTTTCCTTTTTTTTCACTGGTGCTGGTGAAACTTTTTCACTGATTGCATAAGAAACATAAGAAATATGATTCTACACTAATGAAGAAACTATTCAACCCATGGGTAGGGTAGGCTCTGAATCTCTACCACAGGCATCGAGCTATCGATCACGCTCAATGGGCTAATAGTTAGAATAGGAGTTCTCCATCCATAAAAAGGATCATATTTTATAGAATAAATGGCAAAATTGCTTCTCTAATATGGACCTTACACTTCTCCTTCTCTGGCTACTCATCCTGGTGAATCCAGCCTCCCCACTAACCACTTCAACCAAGCTAGAAATTTTTCTTTGTAAAAGGTAATTTCATAATATTGATCTGAAATACAAAACATCCTACTATTAACAACCTATAGAAAGTAGAACACACCCCACACCCCCGAGGTGCAGAGCAAAGGAAATGTTCTGCTAATTGGACCACAGAGAGTGAGGTTAGTCACCAAAGTTCTGAGAAAAGGATGAGTTGAAAAGTAAACTAAAGATAAATAACAAATGAAATGAAGGATGACTTGCTCTACAACTAGGGCTACACAATTGATAGAGCTACACAATTGATAGATAAGGAATATAGTATCCCATGAACTGCTTTTGCAGATTGGACTAGGCTACCCGACACTACTTAGCAAACATTCCTTCATGACCTTCCTGATTTGACCTAACCATCTAACTAGCTAGCTGGATTTGGTTGACCAATGCCCCACTCTTAAATAGGAAAGAGTACTTTCTTTTTCCTTTTCAAGTTTTGAAAAGCAAGACTCAGGCCTCCTAAGGATAGTCTTGAAAGAAGTGATATATAAAGAAAGAAACACTTATCTACTCATATCCAATTCAAAGTAGTAGTACTACTTCATTATGATTTCTTGACTTTCCATTAAGTATAGCTACTTCTTTCATTTAAAACTCTATTTCCCTTTCTATAGATAAAAGATAGAATTTTTTATTCCCCTATGGGAAATTGTAGAAAATGTATTTCTTTACTTCAATTCAGACAGGGTTAGGTTTTTTGACTGGATATCATCTTGCCATTCTTTATGGACTATGAAATAGAGTATATGATTTCTTTTAGCATCAGATATGATTAGGCAACACAAATAAGTAGCTATATTGTTCATATAGCCTATATACTAGATTAAAAGGAAAGTCTATTCTATCCTTTCACCTCTCCTTTTAATCGAGCGGTATATACCTCCTCTCTTTTTGAATTCTCTTTTCCGTATAGCCTATATTCTTTTTGAATTCTATTCTATCCTTCCTTTCTGAAGAACCACACCATGTCAACATTTCTTCCAAGGAAGAATGGTATAGTTTGGGGTTTTCTATCCCTTTGAGAAAGCAATCTGGCAGGAAAGGTATCGATAAAAGGGGCAGGTCAAGAAGGCTAGCCGTTGTACTCGAAAAATTTTGGTCTGACAAGTAGGTTTTCAGAGTTCAGTCCCACAGTGAAGGAAGCACTCATTATTATGCCTCTTTAATGAGCTTTTCATCACTTTGCTGACCCGTACTCCTCCGATGAACTACCAACTACCCTCTGATTCTTTCTCTTCTTTTTGTGTTTCTTTTCCAATAGATCAATGATGAGCCAAAAAAAGACAATAGTGCACGACCACTACTTTTCTTGCAGGGAAGACTAAGCTCAACCTACATTGAATCTATCACTTTTGGCAAAGAAGGGAAAGCAAGTAGGTAGAAATCGATCATAACACTAATACGAGTGTAATAGATCTTTCCTGCCCTTAAGGAAAAAGGGCTTTGGCAACTTCTATGCCATCAACATGTCAAGCCAATTCTACTTAGGTGAAAAATGAAAGATCGGAGTCACATAATATCAACTCTACCTTTCATTTCGACACATACAACAAGCTTTACCTTTCAAAGATCTGAGCCTATAGCTTTTTTCTCTATCCCCTTGATCGAGCCCTTTCTAGACTTAAAGTATATCCTGAACCCACTTTTCGGTCTTCCTTGGGTCTGCTTTGAATGATCATTTCTTTCACTTTTCCAAGGTGGATGAAGTACTTCAATTCAAGGTCTTGGATGGAAAGAACCTCTGCCAAGAATGGAATGCATTGATTTGGGACACTTCTTCTCCTAATTTAGCTTTCAAGTGGGAGAGGACTTCCATAAAGTCATTTATGTGAACCCCCGCTATTAGTACATTTTTGAGTAAATTCACTGTTCTTGCAATAGGGTTCTAGTCTACCTTTTTGATCTTATCCGGTGCTTTAGTTGCCATCATTTTTGTTGTTAGTTCCATTTTTAGAGCTTAGAGTTCTCATCTGTTCATTTTTCTTGTCTTGTAGTGGATAGAAAAATTGGAACTAATGGGAAAGGCTAGTGGAGAGTTCTATAAACTCCACCTCACTAATGAACTGAAGAATCATAAAAAGCTATTCGGTAGATTCTTTATAGGACAGGATTGCCACACTCACTTGCATCAAAGAACTTCCTAAATAGGTTCTTTCATTGACATTATAATATTGACATTGCTCTAGGCCCAGAAAATGTGTTGTCTTCTCCAGTTGAAGCTAGCCATGGGTTTCTAGTGGAAGTTGTGGGGAATCTGCCAAAGAAAAGAATAGGAAGTTGTTGCATGGTATGGTGTTTCTGGTCATAGAATAAAAGAGTGAATAAGTGGATCAAACTCCAAGCAATGTTTTAATCAATAAAGTAAATAGATAGATTCACCCCTTTTGTATCCCAAAAAGATGTTATTTTAATTCAACTGTGCTTGAAAGATAGAGGCACTAGAATTGGTAAGCCCCAATGCAAATTTTAGAATAAATAGAGTGCTCTTCTCTAACATTCAATTAGATTTGGGTAGTAAATTCTAGGGCAAGCCAAGAAGCTAGAAAAGTAAGCAAAGCAAGAGCTCTAGAGAATGCAAAAGCAAGCAAGTAAAAATACAACAGGCTAGGGATGAAATGACTACTTTTAAAATATATAGGGTGGGTACGGGTGGCTAACCAAATCAGTCTTCTTGGTCCCATTTCAGCCTTTTTCATCTATATAATCATAAGCAATGGATGTTGTAAATGCACAAGCAAAACACGTTAGTCAGCGAATCACTTTCAATCTGATTTGGCAAGAAATGCTTTCCAGATAAAGTTAAGAAAGAGACAGTAGATTCTTTCTTAGTGCTCCCAAAAATTGGACTCATGATAAGAAAGATGTAGTATCCAGTTGTATAGCAACACATCATACAGAACCCAAGATTCCATCTAAGGAGGATTCAAGAGATCACTCAATGCTGCTATAGGCACTCACAAGTTCAGATTGGGCAGCGTGAAGGAGATATTTCAAGAAATCATAGAAATTAGTTTACCAGGTATTCTAAAGTACAAATCCTCTCACAGAATGGCATTCTTAGTGAATACAATTATTCTAGTTGTTCATTTGATAACTGCAATGGCTAATTATATGGTATAACATTTTGAGTTAGTGAGGGTGTTATCGACTACTTGAGTAATGGGAAAAGACCTAGTCCTTGAAAATGCTCATTTATTAGGGCTTATAATTTTCCTTGGGACTTTCTTTGGACATTGATCGATCTATCACTCAATCCTCCTTCAATATAGCCTCGACTAGCTTGAAACATAAATCCTTCCTTGAGTTGAGGCCCTATCTCAAATACATGGTGCACTTCTCCAAGGTTATCTGACATTACTATGTGCCAACTTGGCTTTGTAGTCCTTTCTAAGTGTCAGTCTTGCCACAAATGTAGAAGCCCCATCTCTTTTACTTTTTTTCTTTTCTAGTCACTCGATGTCAGTCAAGAGAGAGGAAAGGTAACTTGGCGAGACTAAAAGTGAATGTGAAGTTCATCACTTTTCCTAGGTTATACCATTAGCAACATAATGGAAAGCTAAAGCAAGTACATAATAAAGTCCCCATAAACATAAAAAGAAACTAAAAAAATAGAAAATAGATAAGAAAGATGATAGTTTTTACTAAGACTCTCTCCATTGCGTAAGAAAAAAGAGCTACCTGAGATATGAATCTTAGGATTACTTGAATGTGAATGCATCCTTTCTCCTTAGGCCTCTATTCTTTATGAACTGACTGACATGAGGGAATGCCTAAACATGTCCCTTATCCTTTTCACTTATACAAGTGCCTTGACTTGATGAAGTCTTGTACTCCCAAGGTATGTCGACAACATGGTTATACCTTCTAGTTAGGTCACAAGAATTTTATGGTTTGACCCATTTCCATTGTTGACCTAGAATATGTTTTCTATACGATGTAGTGTGTTACCATATCTACCTATATAGGTTCCTAGCTAACTCCATAAACCTTCACATGATAGAATCAACTATCAAAAGGCTTTCTAGATCTTCGGGATGTCAACACTGGAGGATGTAACATATATCAATCGATATCTTTGAAAGCATCTTGACAACCTAGTGGAATCAGACATTTTTTTAGCTAAAGAAAAAAATGGTTTACATATACCAAAGATATTAGAAATGAATCTACTAAGAAAATCTAAGTTTTCTTTATAGAGATCTTAATTGAGTTAGACTTTTGGGAGGTTCCATTTTAACTTGGATTTTTGTGGGATCTACTTCAATTCCTCAACATTGGATAATGAATTCCAAAAATTTTCCAGATCAAACTCTGAATGCACACTTCAATGGATTCATTTTAAATCCATATTTTTGAATTTACTGAAAGATAGTTCAGAGATCAGCTACATGATCATTGATAACTTGACTTTTTATAATGATATCATCAATATAACATTCTACTTTACGTTGTAGTAACTTGTCAAAGATTTTAATCATCGCATGTTAGTATGTCATGCTAGTATTTTTCAATTCAAAAGGCATGACTTTCTTAAAATAGATGCTTATTAGGGTTCTAAAAGCTATGTGATGTTCATCTTCAGGGTCCATCTTGATCTGATTATATCCAGATAAGCCATCCATAAAAGAGAATATTGAATTAGTTGCTACTACATCAATTTGGTAAGGGGAATTCATCCTTAAGATAAGCTTTTTTTCAGATCTCTATAATCAACACTGACTCGAATTTGCCCATTTTTCTTTCAAATAGGGATGAGACTAGCTATCTAGGGAGGATATTGCTCTTCTCCAAGTAACTTGACTTCAATGAATTCATCGGCAGTCAGTCGTTAAAGGAAGGCACATTGATAAATTCATTAGAATAATGTTCACAGAATGTCATTTTGCATCTTAGATTAGCATAAGTTTCTTTACATCCCCTGATAGGGTGCATGTAGATCATTTTCAAAGGAGATATAACATATATATTGATATATGAAAGATCTCGATGAAAATGCATCGGAACAAGAGTAAGATTCAAAACTTCTTCTGACAACTGATGTGTACCAAAGCGTACTGGTTGAAAATGGGAAATGAAAGATAATAAGCATTTCATCATCTGAATCTCCCTTAGATTGTAAGGTCTCTATTGAGAAGACGTGCTTATTTTTCCCTTATTTTGAAGACATGAAAATGGAAGGTGGAGGGACCTGCTTATAATAAAAATAAGTAGGAAGAGCCATCAAATGGACTAGTTTGGTTGGGAAGAAAGTACTCAGCATCATCATTTACACTAATATCTCAAACATACTCCTCCAAGAGTATATTAGAGACATTGGTGCAAAGTATATGGCACCATATCGTACTCATGAAGCCATGGTCATCCTAATAAAGCTCGAAAAGAGATATTTGCATCAATCAAATGGACTTCAATGTTCAAATCACCTAATTTCACTGGAAGGATAAGATAACCAAAATTTTTGTGTCCTTTTTCATTAAAGCCATGATGCATCAATCCGTATGAACATAATTTCTTTGTATCTAGTGATAAAATTTCTAAAGTATGAACTGTTATGACGTTCATTGAAGATCCAAGGTATACTAGGATTCTATTAAGAATATTACCATAATCACATACAAAGATAAATTATAATATGTAGTTTTTCATAAAAATCATCATCTATAAAGGTGATGGTAAAGCGGTCCTCGATGGGAAGACACTATTTTTGTTAGAATAGGCTAGCCAAGCTAGTAGCAAGGAAATGAGAAAGTCTGCTTATGTGCCTGTGATAAAGCAAGTTATGATTTTTTTAGTCTATTTTCATCATTCGGTGTGAATATGACACTCATCTCTTTATTATGCACCTCTCTTTTGAGTCTAGAGATTGATTCTAAACTATAATAATTGAAGTAGAAATGCATTTTATATAAAAGATCATGGGTGGATAAAAGTTTAGATAATGTGACTTCTCTAAGCAAAATCATGTTTATAGCTTTTTCCATGGGTGGATGAAAAGTTTTAAATGGATTCCAAATCTTGGTTTAGAATCTCACTTCTTTCTCTATTGCCATGAGTTGATCCACTCAGTCAAGTATTTCAAATGAACCTTGCCAATTAGCTTTTGGAGATGGTTCACTTCTAGTACAAGTGAATTCTTCTAGAAATCCCCTTCTCATTGTCTTGCCTTGCTATAATGTGATGCTTGTCCCTTTTTCTGATCTCTCTCATTCCTTCCCTCAAAGCCGCTAAGATTCCTATTGAGTTTCCCAAGGAGAGGAGGTATATACCGGCTCGACTGAAAGGAGAGAGTAGAAAATGAGTTCCAGGACTAAGAGATTGGGCTATCGGCCAATATAAGTTGGTGTCAAAAAAGAAAGAAAGCCTCCCCCGAGTCCATAATTTTTAGGTGAAAAGAAGATAAATGATTGAGAGTCACAAGATTTTGAAAGTGCCTTAACATCTTCTTCAAAAGTGATGACAGATACAGAGCAGTTATCACTTGTAAGCTCATTCACCAACTAGGCTAGGCCATGAGTTTATTTTCACAAGTGCATGAGCAGACAGTTTTCCTTGATCGAGATATTAAGATAGCTACACCACCAAAATTAACCTGGGAAAGTGACTTGATGGCCTCCTTTCCTTACCTTGCTACTTGAAAGAAAACTAAGGTAAACTAAATGCATGATTTAAAGTCATCCCGGGACCTCCCATGAAAACCAATTTCTTTCTTTCCTTCTTCAAGAAAGTTGAATGGTACTTAGTTGTTCCCTAAAGCATTTCAAGTCCATCGACTTCATACAATCAAAAGTTCTCTAGGCTTCCTACTCCTACTCTACTTCTTTTTGCTTCACCACAAACCATTTCCTCTATTAGGTGTAGGAAAGTTATCACTTGTCCTCTTGTTAGAGCCTTCTTGTTCTTGTGAGCCAGGAGAAAAAAAAGCTCGAAGATAGTGAGCTTGGTATTCTAGATCAAACTTTTCATCAAGGATTGAGTTTCTGGATGCAAGAAATCTCCTTCCTTATTATAGAGTTCTTTCTTCTTGCACATGCTAGCTTTCCAACATTAGCTTCTTCTGAGCTCTTAACATGGCATGGCAAATGAAGCTAATTTGGTATAGACCAGCTCGACACTTGCTTTCATAGGGTCAAAATGGCATCTTTGTAGTGCATCTTTGTAGTGCATCTATAGGTGTAAAACATAGGAAATAGGAGTATGTATGTGATCAATCAAGCACAAGCCAGGAAAGTGGAAAGTACAACTCATCTAATTGGACCGACCTCCCCCACTCGACTATCCAAATATTTGATCACCTTTCTTCAATCAAAATCTAGGAAAGATTATCCAAACATGAGCAACATCGTTCAATCACTTTTAAACTTTTTTGTCTGCCCGGTGGGCTTTTCATGACCCTAGTTGAGTAGGTCAAAATAGGTAGCAATGAATCTCTTCTGGTTCAATGCCATTTCTATGTGGAAGCTTACCATTGGGAAAATAGTTCCATTTCTATTTCATCTCAAAATTTGAGATGAGTTATCACTCAACTTTTAACTAGGTCATTTGAAGGTTATGAAAGAAAAGTAGGAAAGCCTACTTCATTATCAGTGAGGTAGATAGCCCTATAAAACTTCTTCTATCAAATAATGCATTGAGCAAAATAAGTGGATCTTTTTTTACTATATAGGATGCCATAGAGAAAACCTTCTTATTTTAATTCTAACACTCACTCGAACATTGGTTGACATTCTTCTACTCTTTTCTTGGTTGGTCTTGTGTCCCATCAAGGAAGTACTTTAGATTTTCTTCTCTAGCATCTAAGAAAACCTAATATGTGTGACCTGCCTATCATTTAATAGGACAAGTAGTCATTCTTTGAGTAGGTGATCAGTGTTGTTTTTCCGGTTATAAGTGACCTCTAGAACTCTTTCCTTTGAAGGTATCTCTAGACTTGAGTGTACCATTCTTTATAGCGATCTCGTGTGTCTCCATGTGACCCCAAATTCCCAGATCAAAAGTTGTAAATAAAATATGAAGTTAGGTTTGAAGCAATTAGTGGTTAATCTCTTAGAACCTTAGTTCTAACTCATATGAAGAGTTTTATTTACTTGTAGTGTAGATTATAGCAGTCTTTATCTCACTCTTCAAATATGGTTGCTAGAATAGAATTGAAAGGCTATGTTTATGTTAGTTTAGTTATAGTATGTTAGTTTAGTTTATTTTTTTATTATTATTAGTTAATTATTTAGTTATTAGTTTATAGTTTATTTTTATTATTTTTTAGTTTTATTGGTTTAGTTTTATTAGTTATTAGTTTTATTAGTTTATTTTTTAGTTATTATTTGGTTTTTTTATTGGGTTTTTTGTTATTATATCTAGTTATTATTATTAGTTATCAATTTATTAGTTTATTATTATTAGTTATTAGATTAGTTAATTAGTTATTAGTTTAGTTATTAGTTTTTTAGGCATATTATTAGTCTTTATTAGTTGGTTAGTTAGTTTTATTTTTTATTTACTAGTTTATTAGTTAAGTTTTTTAGTTAGTTATTAGTTTATTTAGTTTATTATTATTAGTTATTTTTTAGTTATTTAGCATTAATTTAGTTTTGTTAGTTTTTTAGTTCTTAGGTTTAATTAGTTATTATTAATTTTAGTTATTTGTTTATTAGTTATTATTAGTTATTATTTATTATTTATTATTAGTTAGTTTATTTAATTTTTATTAGTTTATTAGTTTATTAGTTTAGTTTTATTAGTTAGTTACTTTATTATTATTTAGTTATAATTTTATTATTTTTAGTTTTTTATTAGGTTTAGTCTAGTTATTTAGTTATTATTAGTTAGTTATTAATATTATTAGTTATTAGTTTTTAGTTTTATTATTTATTATTTATTATTTATTATTAGCTTTATTATTAGTTATTTAGTTATTAGTTTTATAGTTATTATTATTAGTTTATTACTTTTTATTTAGTTTTAGTTATTTAGGTTTTTTTAGTTTGTTATTTTAATTTTTTTTGTTATTTGTTTTTATTTGTTTATTTATTTAGGTTATTAGTTTAGTTAGTTATTGGTTATTAGTTTTATTAGTTATTATTATTCATTTAGGTTATTAGTTTATTAGTTTAGTTATTAGTTTAGTTATTATTAGTTATTTACTTTTCAGTTATTAGTTTATTATTATTAGTTTAGTTTAGTTTTATTAGTTTTATTATTATTAGTTTATTATTATTAGTTATTATTAGTTATAATTTTTAATTTAGGTTTAGTTAGTTATTATTAGTTAATTAGTTATTATTTAGTTATTAGTTTGTTATTATTAGTTAGTTTATTATTAGTTATTATTATTAGTTATTAATTTATTAGTTAGTTATTATTTTAGTCATTAGTTAGTTTTATTATTATTATTAGTTTTAATTTTTAGTTATATTAGTTAGTTTAGTTAGCTATTAGTTTTTAGGTTTAATTATTATTAGTCAGTTATTTTAGATTTTTGGTTAGTTATTATAGTTTTATTAGTTTTTATTATTATTGGTTTTTTAGTTAGCAATTTGTTAGTTTTTGGTTTATTAATTATTGGTTATTAGTTTTATATTTTGGTTGGTTATTAGTTTTTATTTAGTTGGTTTTATTATTAGTTTTAGTTTAGTTATTGGTTATTAATTTATTTATTGGTTAGTTTTTTTTTTTTATTGTTATTTATTTATTGGTTTATTATTATTAAGTTTATTAGTTTGGTTATTAGTTTTTATTGGTTTATCACTTTGGTTATTCATTATTAGTTTTTATTAGTTAGTTATTAGTTTAGTTAATATTTAAGTCTAGTTAGTTTTAGTTATTAGTTAGTTTTTTTAGTTGTTTTATGAGTTTTTTTATTA
Organism: Cymbidium sinense; assembly: GCA_021442155.1. NCBI lineage: Eukaryota > Viridiplantae > Streptophyta > Magnoliopsida > Asparagales > Orchidaceae > Cymbidium > Cymbidium sinense. The sequence goes on from CM038226.1 coordinate 19,669,392, forward strand.
TTTTATTAGTTTGGTTTATTTACTTTATTATTTATTATTATTGGTTAGTTATTTTATTTGGTTTTATTGGTTATTGGTTTTTTTGGTTTTTATTATTGGTGTTTTATTTTGGTTTTATTAGTTAGTTATTAGTTATTAGTTTAGTTATTAGTTTGGTTTATTGGTTTGGTTATTGTTTTATTTGGTTTTGGTTTAGTTAGTTATTTATTGTGGTTTTTAGTTTTATTTACTAGTTAGTTAGTTTAGTTTAATTTAGTTATTAGTTATTTAATTGGTTATATAGTTTAGTTATTAATAGTTATTAGTTAGTTTTTTATTTATTAGTTTGGTTTATTAGTAATTTGGTTTATTAGTTTGGTTTAGTTATTTTGGTTTAGTTTAATTTATTCTAGCTTAGTTTGGTTATTAGTTATTTTGGTTTTTATTTGGTTTTTTTTTTTAGTTTTTAGTAGTTTAAGTTATTAATTTATTGGTTAGTTTTGGTTTAGTTAGGTTATTTGGTTATTATTATTTTTTTTTTTAGCTTTATTATTATTATTATTAGTTATTATTATTAGTTATTGGTTTATTATGTTTATTAGTTTAGTTTATTAGTTAGTTATTAGTTAATTAGTTATTACTTTTATTAGTTTATTAGTTTATTAGTTTTATTAGTTTTTTACTAGTTAGTTATTTAATAATTAGTTTATTAGTAAGTTTATTAGTTTATTAAGTTTTTACTTTATTATTTATTTATTTTTATTAGGTTTTATTATTATTTTTGGTTTTTTTTTTTTTTTTTTTTATTATTTAGTTTATTTAGTATTTTTATAATTATTAGTTTAGCTTTTAGTTTATTAGTTAGTTTATTATTAGCTATTAGTTATTAGTTTTATTTAGGTTATTTATTTATTATTTATTCATTATTAGTTTTATTAGTTATTTAGTTTAGTTATTATCACTCTTATTAGTATTAGTTTATTAGTTTTTTAGGTTTTATTATTAGTTAGTTTAGTTAATTTTATTAGTTATTAGTTTAGTAATTTAGTTTATTTTTATTAGTTATTATTAGTTAGTTTGTTTAATTTATTTTTATTATTATTAGTTATTGGTTTATTTGTTTAGTTAGTTTTATTAGTTTTTAGTTTATTATTAGTTTGTATTATCAGGTTTTATTAGTTATTAGCTAGTTTTAGTTATTAGTTATTATTAATTTTATTATTTTTATTAGGTTATTAGTATATTAGTTATTATTTAGTTATTAGTTTAATTTTTAGTTTTTAAGTTATTAGTTTAGTTTATTAGTTATTTGTTTAGTTATTATTAGTATATTAGCTAGTTTATTTATTAGTTATTTATTAGTTAGTTAGTTTTAGTTTTATTAGTTATTATTATTATTATTATTAATTATTATTATTAGTTTAGTTATTATTTTGTTATTAGTTTATTAATTATATTCATTTTTTAGTTTATTAGTTTAGGTTATTATTAGTTATTAGTTTATTAGTTTATTAGTTATTAGTTATAGTTTATTAGTTTAGTTATTATATCTAATTATTATTATTTGTTATTAGTTTATTAGTTTATTATTATTAGATATTAGTTTAGTTTAGTTTATAAGTTTTTAGTTTAGTTATTAATTTATTAGGTTTTTTATTAGTTTTTATTAGTTAGTTTGTTAGTTTAGTTTTTTATTATTTATTAGTTTATTAGTTTAGTTTATTAGTTAGTTATTAGTTTTATTAGATATTAGTTATTAGTTTATTTAGTTTAGTTTTATTAATTATTTTATTATTAGGTTTAATCAGTTATTATTAGTGATTAGTTTATTAGTTAATTAGTTTAGTTTAGTTAGTTAGTATATTTAGTTTTTATTAGTTATTAGTTATTATTATTAGTTTTAGTTTTATTAGTTATTAATTTAGTTATTAGTTACTAGTTTTTAATTTTAGTTATTATTAGGTTTAGTTTTAGGTTTATTTATTAGTTAGTTATTAGTTATTAGTTTATTAGTTAGTTAGTTTATTTAGTTTTTTATTAGTTATTATTATTAGTTTTAGTTTTATTAATTATTAATTTAGTTATTAGTTATTAGTTTTTAATTTTAGTTATTATTAAGTTTAAGTTTAGGTTTAGTTATTAGTTAGTTATTAATTTTATTAGTTTATTGTTATTAGTGTAGTTATTATTAGTTTATTACTAATAATTATTAGTTTTATTAGTTTAGTTATTAGTTTAGTTATTTATTTAGTTGTTATTACTAGTTATTAGTTATTAGTTATTAGTTAGTTAGTTTTATTAGTTAGTTTTTATTAGTTACTAGTTTAGTTAGTTTTATTAATTTATTAGTTATTTTAGTTATTATTTATTAGTTATTTAGTTTATTAGTTTATATTATTATTATTATTATTTATTTCAATTTTTATTATTAGTTATTAGTTTATTATTTAGTTATTAGTTAGTTATTAGTTAATTAGTTTTTATTAGTATAGTTATTATTAGTTAGTTTATTAGTTTAGTTAGTTTATTTAGTTTTTACTAGTTTATTAGTCTATTAGTTTAGTTTTATTAGTTAGTTAGTTTATTATTATTTATTTTTAGTTTTTTCTTAGGTTTAGTTTAGTTATTTAGTTATTATTAGTTAGTTATTAATATTATTAGGTTATTAGTTTTAATTTTATCAGTTATTAGTTATTATTTATTATTAGTTTTATTATGGTTATTTGGTATTAATTTTAGTTATTATTAGTTTATTTATTTTTACTTAGTTTTAGCTATTTAGGTTTTTTTTTATTTTGGTTTTGGTTATTGGTTATTATTATTTTGGTTATTTAGGTTATTGGTTTTGGTTTTGGTTATTGGTTTTATGGTACTTAGTTATTAGTTTAGGTTATTAGTTATTTAGGTTATTATTAGTTATTTAGTTATTACTTATTAGTTATTAATTTATTTTATTAGTTTAGTTTAGTTTTATTAATTTATTATTATTTCTTATTATAAGTTAGTTAATTAGTTATTAGTTATATTAGTTTTGGTTTAGTTAGTTATTATTAATTAGTTAGTTATTATTTAGTTATTAGTTAGTTATTATTAGTTAGTTTATTATTAGTTATTAGTTTATTAGTTAGTTATTAGTTATTAGTTAGATTTATTATTATTATTAGTTTTAGTTGTTAGTTATTATTAGTAAGTTAGTTTATTAGTTATTAGTCATTAGTTTTATTAGTTTAGTTAGTTATTTATTATTAATTATTAGTTTAGTTTTTTATTAGTTAGCTTATTATTATTATTAGTTTAGTTTATTTATTATTAGTTATTATTTTTTTAATTAGTTTTTATTAGTTATTAGTTAATATTAGTTAGTTATTTATTTATTATTAGTTTTATTAGTTAGTTATGAGTTAATAATTTATTCTTTATTATTAGTTATTTGTTTAGTTATTATTAGTTATTTATTAGTTATTAGTTCCTTATTTAGTTAGTTAGTTTTATTAGTTAGTTTTTTAGTTTATTATTAGTTATTAATTTTTATTATTTAGTTATTTATTAGTTTATTAGTTTAGTTATTTAATTTTTTATTTATTTATTAATTTATTAATTTAAGTTATTAATTACTAATTGAGTTTTACTAGTTTAGTTATTAGTTATTTAATTTATTATTATTTAGTTTTTTTAGTTTTTATTAGTTATTGGTTATTATTGGTTATTATTAGTTATTATTAGTTATTATTAACTATTAGTTTTTATTAGTTAGTTAATTTTAGTAATTAATTTATTAGTTATTATTTTATTAGTTATTATTAGTTTTAGTTATTTAGTTTATTAGTTTTGTTATTTATTTAGTTATTAGTTTATTAGTATATTAGTTTAGTTATTATTAGTTATTAGGTTTATTAGTTTGTTATTTTATTATTATTAGTTATTATTAGTTAGTTATTCAGTTTAGTTTGTTAGTTATTTTAGTTTTTAGTTTTATTAGTTTTATTATTAGTTAGTTATTATTATTAGTTTATTAGTTATTTAGTTATTTAGTTATTAGTTATTAGTTATTATTTTTATTAATTTATTAGTTAGTTATTTTACTTATTATTAGTTATTATTAGTTATTAGTTTTAGCTAATTTTTATTAGTTGGTTATTATTAGTTTTAGGTTAGTTATTTAGTTATTTTTATTAGTATTTATTAGTTATTAGTTATTACTTAATTAGTTTTTTATTTTTTATTTTAGCTTTTATTAGTTATTAATTTAGTTATTATTAGTTAGTTTTTAGTTTAGTTATTATTAGGTTTATTAGTTATTAGTTTTATTATTAGTTAATTATTATTACTAGTTAGTTATTATTCTTATTTTTAGTTATTATTAATTATTAGTTAGTTATTAGTTTTATTATTAGTTATATTATTATTAGGTATTAGTTTTATTATTTTTATTATTATTAGTTTTCATTAATTATTATTAGTTTTAGTTAGTTATTATTTATTATTTATTAGTTATTAATTATTTATTATTAGTTTAATTATTATTAGCTTTATTAATTTTATTAGTTTTATTTACTAGGTTTTAGTTTATGAGTTATTAGTTAGTTATTACTTAGTTTTTAGTTTACTATTTAGTTAGTTTTAGTTATTATTATTATTATTATTATTATTATTATTTATTTAGTTATTAAATTATTATTATTAGTTTTATTAGTTATTATTTAGTTATTAGTTAGTTAGTTTTAGTTATTAGTTATTATTAGTTTAGTTATTAGTTATTTAGTTTTTAGTTTTTTATTTAGTTATTTAGTTTTATTAGTTTTATTATTTTTAGTTAGTTTTATTAGTTTATGCTTAGTTTTATTATGTTTATTATTATTAGTTTTTAGTTATAAGTTATTATTGGTCAATTTTACTAGTTAGTTATTATTATTAGTTAGTTTTGTTATTAATTTATTTTATTAGTTAGTTAGTTATTATTATTAGTTATTTAGTTGTTAGTTTTATTTTATTTAGTTTTTAGTTATTATTTTAGTTATTAGTTATTATTTATTAATAGTTAGTTTTATTAGTTTATTAGTTATTAATAATTTGTAGAATAATACAAAATGATTTCAAAATAAATTCACAATATTCTTTTTCATAATAAAATAAATTTCAGCAAGGAGTAATTTATTTTAACCAAAAGATTCTTTCAATTAATGCTAATGATCACAAAATAAAAAAATAAGTATATGATAGATCTAAGTTGGCTAGTAAGCTTTCAATTAAAAGAGAGATCTAGCAAATATGAAAATAATTTCAGCACAATAATTTATTTTAAAATGCTTAAAATATACTTCTAAAATAGATCTAAGAATAAATGATCTTTCAAAATAATACCAAAGAAGAAATATTTCAAGAAACCAAAAGAAATTTGTAGGAAGCTAAAAATTTCAACAAGTTGAAATAGATCCTACAAATTATCACAAGAGTTTTTCACCAAAAAAAATGATTGAGAAACTTTGATGTGAAAACCAATGTTCAAAGACTAATCCACCAAAAAGTATAAATTAGAAAGAAGAAATAGATGGTGAAAATAGCATGAACAACTAAGAAGTATTAAGATCAAGAAAACAAACTCAAGTAATTTAAAAAGGCTTGCTTCATTGAAGATGTTGAAGCTTCCAAACCAAGGATTTGATCTTGCAATATTTGGAGAACACTTGGAAGGAACATTTAAGAGATTTTCTCTTAGATTTGCTGGAGAGATTTTGAATTTTGAATGAGGGATGCTTTCATGAAGAGAATGAGGGCTATTTATAGGCAAGAAGGTCATTTAAAAAATTATTTCAAAGAAATATATTATACAAACCTCATGCTATCATGTGATAATTTCATATTCAATAAAAATATAATTTATATTAAACAAATATTAAATTTAGCAGCAAAATTTGGCTATTCACATGGGAAAGTCAAAAGTAATCAAATATAGCTCTTAATATATTCAAAGCATGTAGCATGCATCCATTATTAAAATCAGGTAATGTTTAAAAAATCATAATAAATTCAATTTTAATGCAAAGTGGGTCATATAACCACTTATTTTAAAGGAAAAATCCAAGGAATCGATGGAGATAAAATCAGATATGAATTCTTTGATTAAACAATGACTTTGGCTAAAATACAAAATTTTATATATTTTTGCTAATTTTGACATGTGACATTTAAAAATTATGATATAATTTATATATAATCATAAATATGTTAGTTATCATATAACCAGCAAATTAAATTAAAATACATAATTATATTAAGTAAATAAAATAATTATATTTAATATTTATGATCATTTATTACTTTGACAATTTTATTACTATGTAGAAAAAAACATATAATTGAATGTTAATTAAATAAAGATTTATATAAATTAACCTCATTAAAATAGTATGTTAGGTTATGAGCAAATTGATTCATGCCAAAGAACTCATATGAATAGTCATATAACCTAAATCATGAGCTTCACATTATCCCTTTCATTCTTTTATTATTCTTGCAATTTCTTCTAACAAGTTGTGAGATGTATTGGATATGTAATTAGCAATTGATATATCTGAAACACATAAAAATATTCATTAGAACATCCAAGCATTTGTTTGTTATCATCAAAATTAATCAAATTGAACATGAGGCTAATTAAGCTAACAATCTCCCCCTTTTTGATGATGACAAACTAATGTTGGTATTGATTTTGATGAAGGTAAATTGACCTTTCATCATAGTTTTGAAAGAAATTCTATTAAAAAATTTATGCATATGAGATGAATAATGTTGCTCCCTAAATGTATGCATTAAATAGACTTAATATTAACCAACATTTTACTCTTCTCCCCTTTTGACAACATCAAAAGTGAGAACAAACTACATACAATTTTAAATATTAGGATCTAACATTCCAAGCATGTGTCTTAAAGTACAAAACATTCTTCCGTAAGGGTTTTGTAAAAATATCTGCAATTTGTAAATTGGTGCTAATAAAATTAATATTAACATCACCTTTCAAAACATGATCCCTAATAAAATGATGTCTAATTTCTATATGCTTGGTTCAGTGGATAGGATTTTAGTCAAACTAATAGCACTAGTTGTCACCAACTAGAATGTGATCTTGCTTAATACCAAAATGTTCTAATTGTTGCTTTAACCAAAGGACGAGCAATGTAACTACCAATATGTACTCAGGATAAAGCTACTGATTTTGTTTCCTAGATGACCAAGACATAAGTGATGATCCTAAAATGACATGTGCCGATGTAATTTTTTTCTATCTACTTTGCATCCCCGCAAAGTCGCATCAATAAGCAACCAAATCACATGATAAAGAATTTTTAGGATACCATAAACCTAACCTAGTAGTGCCTATCAAATACCGAAAGATACGCTTGACTGCTATTAAATGAGATTCTTTTAGGTTGGCCTGAAAATGAGCACATAAACAAACAAAGAAACATAATATCGACCTACTAGCGAAGGTATAAAAGTGAACCTATCATACTTTTATAAAGTTTTTGATCAAAGATTTTCCTAATTCATCTAAATCCAATTTTGTAGATGGGCTCATAGGAGTTTTACTAGATTTAAATCTTTTCATGTCATTCCTCTCAAGCAATTCATTTGTGTACTTGGTTTGACAGATGAATGTGCCATTTTCTTGTTGCTTCACTTGAAGCCCTAAGAAAAAATTAAGTTCTCCCATCATACTCATTTCAAACTCTTTAGACATCAAAGATGAGAACTCATGGCATAAAGATTCATTTGTACTTCCAAATAATATATCATCTACATACACTTGTACCACAATCAAATCATCATCTATGCTCTTAAGGAATAAGGTGGTATCTACTCTACCCTTTCTAAATCCATGATCTATCAAAAAGTTACTTAACCTATCATACCAAGCACGAGGAGCCTGCTTTAAACCATATAAGGCTTTCTTTAATTTATACACATGATTTGGACAATCAAGGCTCTCAAATCCAGGTGGTTGCTCTACAAATACATTTTGGTCAATAAATCCATTCAAAAATGCACTTTTGACATCCATTTGAAAAAGTTTAAAATTTCTAAAATAAGATAAGCAAGGAGTAACCTGATAGCTTCTAGTCTTGCTACGGGTGCAAATGATTCCTCAAAATCTATACCTTCAACTTGTGTGTACCCTTGTGCAACTAACCTAGCTTTATTTCTAACAATACAACCTAAATCATCTAGCTTATTCCTAAAGATCCATTTTGTTCCAATGACATTTTGATCTTGGGGTCTTGGGACTAATTCCCAAACATCATTTCTTACAAATTGATTCAACTCCTCTTCCATAGCAATAATCCAAAAATTATCATTTAATGCTTCTTCTAAATTTTAGGTTCAACCTCGATAAGAATGTGAATGATCTACAACTTCTCTACTATGTCTTCTAGTCATAACTCCTTTTGAAGGATCTCCTATAATTAGTTCCTTTGGATGATTTTATTATATTTCCATTCTTTAGGCAATGAATCATCCATATTATCTTCTAAAGATATTTTCTTAAAGTTATCAATCTCTTCATCAATCACTTCATTTCTAATAGGATCAATCAAATTTTCATCAAAAATAACATGTCTTGATTCTTCTACAATCATTTTTCTTTATTGTAAACTCTATAAGCTCTACTAAAAGAGAGTATCCTAAGAAAATACCATCATCCGATTTGTAATAAAAACTTACCTAAATGATCTTTTCCATTATTCAAAATAAAGCATTTACATAAATACATGAAAGTGTTCAATCTTAGGCTTCTTTCCAAAAAATAATTCATAGGGTGTCTTCTTTAAAATTGGTCTAAAATAGATCCTATTCATCACATAACATGCAATATTTACTGCTTCAAAAAATATTTTGTCAATTTATACTCATCAAGCATATATCTACTTAACTCAATTAATATTCTATTTTTCTCTCTACTCCATTTTGTTGGGGAGTTCTAGGTGCAGAAAAATTATGTCTAATCCCATGTTCATCACAATAATCCTCAAATAATTTATTTTCAAATTCCACCACCATGATCGCTTGAACCCTATTAATCAAAAGGCCTTGTTCTCTTTGAATATATTTAGAAAACTTTCTAAACTCACCAAAACATCATCCTTGTAAGTTACCAATAAAACCCAAGTATATCTAGAGAAATCATCAACAATCACAAAACCATAATTTTTTCCACCTAAGCTAGTGGTGCTAATAGGACCAAATAAATCCATGTGCAATAAATCTAGAGGTCTAGAAGTAGAAACAATATTTTTACTTTTAAATGAGCTTCTAGAATGTTTACCATGAATACATGCATCATAAACATAGTTTGAATGAAAATTTAATTTAGGCAAACCAACTACTAAAATCAAGTTTAGTAATTTTATTAAGTGTGTGCATGTTAATATGACATAGTCTCCTATGCCATAACCATATATCATCATGAGTGCTTTAAAATAAAGTAAGTTTAAATTTACATCATGAAAGCTATCTAAATCAATGACATAAATATTTTTGTATCTTTTCCCTACTAGCAAAACATTTTCATTATTTTTTATAATGCAATATGATGCATGGAATACTACATTCAAACCTTTATCACATAATTGACTAATAGAAATTAAATTTTGTTTTGATCCTTCTACTAGAAAAACTTTATCTAAAGTGATAGAATTCTTACAAATAGAACCAATGCCAATGATTTTTCCCTTAGCATTATCTCCATATGTAACAAATCCTCCATCACTTGATTCTAAAGTTGTGAATTTATCTTTATCTCCGTCATATGTCTTGAACATCCACTGTCAAGTACCACATGCCTTCTTTGATTTTGCTTTGAAGGCATTCCTACAAAATAAACTCACATGTTAACTTTTTGGAACCCAAACATGTTTGGGTCCACATTCTAAATTTGAAGTAAGATATTTAGCATGCATGGTTTGTGTAGTTTGTACCTTTTGGTACCCATACATAAGATGATTGCTTAGTATTTTGTATTTTACTATAGCAATCAAATGAAATATGCCCTTTTTATTGCAATAGTTGCACCAAACATTAGTGTTTGCATATGATTTAGAATGATAATTATAAGGTATATGAGTGGGATGTGTATGATGCAAATAATTTTTATTAAATGTTTTTCTTGATGAAGTATTATAATGAACTTGTGATTTTAAACATAATTCTAATCTTGCTTTTAATAAGATATTCTCTTTCAAGTTTACCTACAACTAAGGAACAATTTTAATAAAGAAGTATTTTTACTTTTAAATTATCACATTCATTTTTAAATCACAAAAATGCATATCTAAATTTTTATGTTCTTTTCTAAGGTTTTGTATTTTCTTTTAATTTTTATATTCAATAACTAAATCATTAAAAGCATCATCTAATTCATCATAAGATATATCATTACATACCTCTTGAGAATCTAGGTCGATTCTCCATTTTCCATAAGACATATGTTGACCTCTTCATCCGATGAGCTAGTACTAAATTCATTTGAATCTGGATTGGCCCATAAAGCTATCTTCTTCTTTTTATGGTACTTTTTCTCCTTCATATTTTTTCTTTTGTTTACATCAATTTCTTTTTTCTATGATTCAACAAGTTCTGACAATCACCTCTTATGTGTCCGTGCTTTTTACAATGATAGCAAATGATCCCTTCACGTAGGAAAATTTCTTAGTTTGAAATTTATAATTTTAGATTTTTATACCTTTGATTCTTCTTCCTTAGCAAGTTCCCAAGTTTTGGAAAGCATGACCACCTCATCACAATCACCATCAGCTTGAGGTGTTATGCTCATCACTATCATCAACTTGTAGTGCAATGGCTTTTCCTTTCTCCTTCTCCTTTTTTGTTGAGTTATCCATCTTATCCCTTTGAGCAATAACCTATTCATGTCCTATCAAAGAACCCAAAAGCTGATCAAGTGGATAAGTAGATAAATCTTTAGCTTCACTAATAGCTGTTACTTTAGCTTCCCATTCTTTTGGAAGACATCTAAGAATCTTATAAACTAAGTCTTGATTCTTATATGTTTTTCTAAGAGAATGTAATGTGTTAATTATTTTCATAAATCTAGTATACATATCAGAAATAGATTCAAAAGGAGACATATGAAATAACTCATAATCATGAACAAGTCTATTTATGTGAGCATCTCTAACTTCACTAGTTCCTTCATAAGTTATAATAAGTTTATCCCATATTTCTTTTGCTGTACTTAACATAGAAATTTTCATGTAATCATCAGGTAATAAAGCACAATGTAAAGTATTACAAGCCCTAGCATTTAATTCATTAAGTTCTCTTTCAATTATAGACCATTCCTCAAAAGGTTTTTCTACTTTAATGCCATTTACTTCTACTGTGGGTGTATGATATTGATGTGTCAACATATACCACATGCATCTTGACCTCTTAAGAATGTACTAATTCTATTTTTCCAATAATCAAATGGTACACTATCTAAAAGTGGAGGTCTATGAGTGGATTGTCCCTCCCAGAATGAACCCTTGAAACCTTGTGCCATAGTGAAAAGATTTACTCTTGGATGTTAAGCAATAAAAGAGCCTCTATACCAATCAGTGACACTATAGCACCCAAGAAGGGGTGAATAATATTAAAATTTTCAAAACTTAAATTTTAATTTTAAATAGAAAATTAAATATTTTATTTAGGTATATTATTTATTTATTTTATTTTAGTTTAGTTTCTTTAGTTTAGTTTTATTTATTTTAGTTTTGGTTTTTTATTTAAGTTTATTTTTTAGATTTATGTTTATGCTTATTTTTCATTTAGTATGCTTTTTATTTTATTTTTTAAGTTTAGGTTTTATTTTTCATTTTTAGGTTTATGTTTAGGTTATTATTTTATTTTTTTAGGTTTAGGTTTTATTTTAGGTTTAATTTTAGGTTTTTTTTAAGTTATGTTTAGGTTTATTTTAGTTTATTTTATCCCATTTAATTTATGGTTTAGGTTCAGTTTATTTTAGGTTTTCATTTAGGTTTTATTTATTTTAGTTTAGTTTAGTTTTGTTTAAGTTCGATTTATTTTATTTTGTTTATTTTAGGTTCAGTTTTTTTTAGTTTAGGGTTTAGGTTTTATTTTTTATGTGTTTTTAGGTTTAATTTTTAGATTTATTTTTAGGATTAGTTTTTATTTAGTTTTTATTTTATTTTATTTTTGGTTTATTTTATTTTATTTAGTTTAGTTTAGGTTTTTATTTAATTTGCTTTAATTTATACTTTTTATTTTAATTTATTTTTGCATTTAGGTTTAGGTTTATGTTTTAATTTAGGTTTTTATTTTATTTAGGTTTAGATTTTTTGTTTATTTTATTTTTCAATCTTTTATTGTTCAGTTAGGTTTTTATGTTTTAATGTTTTGGGGTAGGGTTAGGGCTCAGGTTTGGGGTTTAGGGTTGGTTTGTCAGGTTTAGGGTTAAAATTTAGATTTAGGTTTGGTTAGGATTTAGGGTTTTAAAGGGTTTAGTGATGGGAGGGTCATGTAGATTTAGGGTAGTTTTAGGGTTTAGGGTTTAGATTTAGGGTTTAGGTTTAGAGTTTAGGTCTAAAATACAAAATGTAGTTTATATAGTTTTTATTTATTTTAGTTTATTTTTCATGTATATTTTTATTTTTATTTAATTTATTTATTTTAGGTTTATTTAATTTAGTTTAGGTTATTAATTATTTGGTTTAGTTTATGCTTATTTAGTTTGATTATTTTATTTTTTTGTTTATATATTTATTTTTAAGTTTATGTTGAAGTTTTATTTTATTTTTTAGGTATAGGTTTAGGTTTTATTTTAGGTTTATTTATATGTTTAATATTTATTTAGGTAATTTTTAATTTTATTTTATTTATTTAGTTTTTAGTTTATTTTTATTTAAGTTTAGGTTTTATTTAATAGTTCAATTTATTTTAGTTCAAGTTTAGGTTTATTTTATTTTGTTTATTTTAGGTTTAGGTTTTTTTGTTTGGGAAATATTTTATATTTATTTTGGTTTGTTTTTAGGTTTAGGTTTTATTTAGTATTTTATTTTATTTTAAGTTAATTTTATTTTATTTTAGTCTATTTTATTTTGGTGTTTATTTAGGTTTATTTTATTTTAGTTTACTTAAGATTTTATTTTATTTATTTAGTTTAGTTTATTTTTTTATTTGTTTTATGTTTAGTTTAGATTTAGGTTTGTTTTTAGTATTTATTTTATTTATGTTTTAGGTTTTTTTTATTATTTTTAGTTTATAGTTTATTTAGTATTTTAAGTTTAGGGTTTATGTTTAGGGTTTAGTTTAGGGTTTAGGTTTTTATTAGGTTTGGGGTTTAGGTTTTAAGGTTTAGTGATTAGGTTTAGTGGGTTTGGTAGGTTTAAGGTTGGGGTTTTTATTTAGGTGTTAAGGTGGGTAGGTTTAGAGTAGGGTTTGGTTTAGGTTTGAGAGTTTAGGGTTTTCTTAGAAAACTAAACCGACAGTTTAGTTTATTTAGTTTATTTTTAATTTTTAACAGTTTATTTTATTTTATTTATTTATTTTTTATTTATTTTATTTTATTTATTTTAGTTTTATTTATTTTAGTTTATGTTTTATTTTAGTTTATTTTAGGTTTAGTTTATTTATTTTTAGGAGTTTATTTTAGTTTTTAGGTTGAGATTTTATTTTTTATGTTTAGTTTAAGTTGAAGTTTTATTTAATATTTTACAATTAGATTTTTTTAGGATTATTTTAATTTTTAGTTAAATTTTTTATTTTTATTTTGTTTTATTTTATTTTAGTTTAGGTAGGTTTAGTTTATATTTAGGTTTAGGTTTTATTTATTTATTTAGTTTATTTAGTTTAGTTTAGTTATTTTATTTTTAGTTTTTTTTTTTTTTTTAGTTTATGTTTTATTTTTTATTTATTTTAAGTTGTTTTTAGGCATTTTTTAAGTTTAAGTTTTATTTAGTTTTATTTTATTATTTTAGGTTTATTATATTTTTTATTTTATTTTATTTATTTAGTTTTTATTTTAGCTTTATTTTATAATTTAGTAGATTATTTATTTATTTTAGTTTATTTTATTTTTACCCATATCACATTTAGGTTTAGGTTTAGGGTTTAGAAGTTTAGTTAGGTTTTATTTTATTTTATTTATTATTTAGTTTAGGGTTTGGTTTAAGATTTTAGTAGGGTTTAGGTTTTGGGTTTTGTCAGGTGGGTGGTTTAGGGTTTTAAGGATTAGGGCTTTAGGGTGGTTATGGTTAGTTTTGGTTTAGATTTTAAGGTTTTTTAATTAATAGTAGGTTGATATTTAATTATTTATTTTTTTATTTATTTTATTTATTTTTTTATTTTATTTAGGTTTGTTTTTTTATTTAGTTTTGTTCATTTATTTTAGGTTTTATTTTAGTTTTAGGTTTTTATTTTAGCTTTTTTAGGTTTAGATTTAGCTAGACTTATTTTCTTAGTTTAGTATTATTTTATTTTGTTTTAGGTTTAAGTTTTATTTTTATTTTAGGTTTAGGTTTAGATTTGTATTTTATTTTTAGGTTTAGTTTTAGGTTTTATTTTAGGTTTATTTTTTTAGGTTTTATTTTTTTAAGTTTTTAGGTTTATTTTTAGTTTAGTTTATCTTATTTAGTTTAAAGTTTAGGTTCAGTTTTCTTTAAGTTTAGGTTTATGATTTATTTATTTTATTTTAGTTTATTTTTTTAGGTTTAGGTTTATTTTATTCTATTTATTTTAGGTTTAGGTTTTTTTTTCAGTTTAGGTTTCACGAATAATTTTTTATTTGTTTTAAGTTTTAGTTTTAGATTTATTTTTTAGGTTTAGATTTTTATTTAGTATTTATTTTATTTTATTTTAGGTTTATTATATTTTTTTAGTTTAGTTTAGGTTTTTATTTATTTTATTTTATTTTAGTTTTTATTTTTTATTTTTTATTATTTTTATGTTTAGGTTTAGGTTTAGGTTTAGGTTTTAGTTTAGGTTTTTATTTTATTTAGGTTTTGGTTTTTTTATTTATTTTATTTTTCAATTTTATTTAGTTTACGATTTAGGGTTTAAGGTTTAGGGTTGTAGGTTTTAGGGTTTAGGGTTGTAAGTTAAAAGTTTGGGGTTTAGGATTAGTTTTAGGGTTTAGGGGGTTTTTTCAAAATTAAGTAAACCGATAGGTTTAGGTTTATTTAGTTTATTTAGTTTATTTTTTCTATTAATTTAGCTTAATTTATTCATTTTAGGTTTATTTATTATAATTTAGGTTTTTTATTTTAGTTTATTTTTTAGGTTTAGATTTATGCTTATTTTTTAGTTTAGTTTTATTTTATGTTTAGGTTTTATTTATTATTTTAGGTTTAGGTTGACATTTTATTTTATTGATTAGGTTTAGGTTTTAGGTTCATATTTTAGGTTTATTTTTTTTTTATTTTAGTTTAGCTTTAGGTTTACTCTTAGTTTATTTTTTTTTATTTAGTTTAGATCAAGTTTTGTTTAATTTAAGTTTAGGTTTATTTTATTTATCTTAGTTTAGTATTTTAGTAGTTTAGGTTTATTTTATTTTGTTTATTTTAGGTTTAGGTTTTAGTTTAGGGTTTAGGTTTTTTTTAGGTTTTATTTTTAGGTTTATTTTTTAGGTTTAGGTTTTTATTTAGTTTTTATTTTATTTTATTTTAGGTTTATTTTATTTTAATTTTATGTTTAGTTTTTATTTTATTTAGTTTTATTTTATTTTTTTAGTTTAGTTTAGGTTTTTATTTATTTTATTTTAGTTTAACTTTTATTTTTTTTCATTTATTTTATTTTTACATTTATGTTTAAGTTTAGGTTTTTATTTTATTTTATTTTTTTATTTTATTTAGGTTTAGGTTTATTTATTTATTTTATTTTTCGATTTAGGTTTTTGGGTTTTTTGGGTTTATGGTTTAGGGTATAGTGTTTGGATTTTAGGGTTTAGGGTTTCGGGTTTATGGTTTATGGTTTTAAGGTTTAGGGTTTAGGGTTTGGTGTTCACGATTCACGGTTCAAGGTTTAGGGTTAGTTTTAGGGTTTAGGGTTGAGGGTTAAGATTCTTTTTTTAAAAAAAAAAGTAAACTCGTAGGTTTAGGTTTATTTGATTTATCTAGTTTATTTTTTATTTATTTTTATTTATTTTATTTTTTATATCTATTTGTATTTAGTTTAGTTTATTTATTTTATTTTAAGTTTTTTGTTTTATTTTTTTTAGGTTTAAGTTTATTTTTATTTTCTTTTTTTAAGTTTAGGTTTTAATTTTTATTTTTAGGTTTAGGTTTAGGTATTTATTTTATTTTTATAGGTTTAGAATTTTATTTTAGTTTTATTTTTTAGGTTTTATTTTCTAGTTTAAGTTTAGGCTTTTTTTTAGTTTATTTTATTATATTTATGGTTTAGGTTTAGTTTATTTTAGGTTTAGGTTTTGGTTTTATTTATTTTAGTATAGTTTATTTTAGTTTGGGTTTTAGGTTTATTTTATTATTATTTTAGGTTAAGGTATTATTTTTTATTTATTTTTAGGTTTAGTTTTTAGGTTATGTTTTCATTTAGTTTTTATTTTATTTTATTTTAGGTTTATTTTATTCTTATTTTAGTTTAGTTTTTATTTTATTTATGTAAAACTTGTTGAAATAATCATGGCATGAATCCTTTAAAACATTATGTTAATGCTAGGGCATCCCCTAGAAATGATGCTCTGTATGGCTCAATACGTGAAAACGTAAGTGTCATTGTGCATGTCCAGTGCGGTTAAATAAGCAAGGGTTACCACATTATGGATGGATGCGGGCAAAGAAGTTAGTCCATGAAATTAGAATTAGGTTAGGAACATGGATTATAGGTACTCTTACAGGTTAACTTATGGAATGAATAGATATTATGGTTCATAGAAAGATAAATATTTTATGTGTTCAAGAAACTAAATTGGTTGGGGAGAAAGCAAAGGAGATTGATAGTTTAGATTTTAAACTTTGGTATTCAGGTAGAAGTCGAATTAGAAATGACGTAGGTGTTATTATAGATAAAAGTTTGAAGGATAATGTTATAAATATTAATAGATGTGGAGATAGAATTATAGATTTAAAGATTATTGTTGATATTAAGATTATTAATGTTATAAGTGTTTATGCTCCTCAAGTAGGTTTGGATGTAAGCTCAAAAAATTTTTTTGGAATGAATTAGAAGGATTAATATAGAAGATACCTCTTCAAGAAAAAATATTTATTGGAGGAGATTTAAATGGACATGTTGGTAGAGTGGTAGAAGATTTTAAAAGTATTCATGGTGGTTATGCATTTGGAGTGCCTAATGAAGAAGGTAGGACTATATTAGATTTTACTTTAGCCTATAATTTTGTAGTTGCTAATACTTTATTTAAGAAAAGAGATGAGCATATTATTACTTATAAAAATGAATCTAGTAAAACACATATTGATTATTTTCTGATAAGAAAAATAGATTATTTAGATTGTAAAGATTGTAAGATAATTCCAAGTGAAAGTTTAAATACCCAACATCGATTATTAGTCTTAAATTTTAAGATGAAAGATTGGAAGATGAAACATAAATCAAATTATTGTCCTAGATTAGATGGGGACACTTAAAAACACTAATAAAAATATTTTAAGAGCTACAAAAGATTAGAATTTGGGATGTTCATAAGGAAGCTAATATTATGTGGGAAAAGTAGCAAGTGGCTAAAAATGTGTTTGGAGAATCAAAAGGAAAAGCTTCTTTTAATAAAAATACTTGGTGGTGGAGTCAAAATATGCAAGAAAAGATAAAAAAATAAGATGTATTATTATAAAACTTGGTTTAGATGTAAAAACTTAGAGAATTGGGAAAAATATAAAGTGGCATGTAGAGACTCTAAGAAAGCAGTATATAATGCAAAAATTTTAGCTTTTAGTGATTTAAATAATAGATTAGATACTAAAGAAAGTGAAAGATGTATGCATAAGTTAGCTAACCAAAGAGATAGAAGAAGTTTTCTTATAAAAGGATATTGAAAATAGGTGGATGAGGTATTTTGACAAACTTTTCAATGAAGGATATGAAAATATGATTGATTTTGCAACCTTAATACCTTAAACAAAATAAAAATGTTGTTTTATCATCATATTAGTAAATCTGAAGTTAGAGAAGCTTTAAAGAAAATGAAATATGGAAAAATAGTAGGACCTAATGATATTCCAATAGATGTGTGAAAATGTTTAGGAGATCAAGGAATTTCTTAGCTTACAAATCTTTTTAATGTTATTTTAAAGACTAAAAATATGCCAGATGAGTGGAGAAAGAGTTTGTTGATTCCTATATTTGGGAATAAAGGTGGTTCACAAGAGTGTGCAAATCATATAAGAATTAAGTTAATGTGTCACACATTAAAATTATGGGAGAGTGTAATTAAGCATAGGTTATGATGTGATATAAAATTTTCTCACAATCAGTTTGGTTTTGTGCCAGGTAAATCTACTATAGATGTTAAACATTTATTAAGAGGTTTGATGGAGAAGTATAGAGAAAGCAAAGAGGATCTACATATGATATTTATTTATTTAGAAAAAGCTTATGACAAAGTTTCAAGAGATGTTCTTTGGAGAGTTATAGAAAATAGGTGTTAATGTTGGTTATATTCAAGTCATTAAGGATATGTAAACTAAAGCTGTTACATGTGTCCAAACATATGGACGATTGACAAAATATTTTCCTATTTTAGTTGGATTACATCAAGGATTAGCTTTAAGCCCTTATCCTTTTGTTTTAGTTATGAATGTTCTAACTAGGAATTTACAAGATGTACCTGTATGCTTTTTCGATGACATTCTTATTATTGATAAGACTAGAGAGGGAGTCTAAGAGAAACTTGAATTATAAAGGTCAACCTTAGAGTCTAAAGGTTTTAGTTTAAGTATATCTAAAACTGAATATATGGAGTGTAATTTTAGTTGTAGAAGTTATAGTGGTAATGTTGTCACATTAGGTGAACAACTCATTAAAAGAGTGATTTATTCAAATTTTAGGCTATATTATTCAAAATGATGGTGAAATAGATGGAGATGTTATTAGTAAAATTCAAGTTAGATGGTTGAAGTGGAGGAATGCATCTGGTTTGTTGTGTGATAGAAAAGTTACTTAAACTTAAGGGAAAATTTTATAAGATGGTGGTAAAACCTATAATGATTTATGTAAAGCCAATAAAAAAGAGACACCAAGTTAAGTTTTTGAGATTAGGATGCTCGGTGGATGAGTTGCTTTATAATTAGAGATAAAAGGTGAAATGATATGTTCGAGAAAAAGCAAGAGTAGCTCAAAGGGCGATAAGATTAGAGAGAGTCGCTTTAGATGGTTTGGCCAAATAAAGTGACCAATGACGATTAAGAGAGTATGCATTAGATTTGTCTTATGTTAAGAAAGGTAGTAGACCAAAATGACATGGTTAAGATGTATAAAATTGACCATAGTATACTTGAATTAAATGAGAATTTGACACATAATAGAACACAATGGAGACAAGGATTCATGTAAACCCCAATTTAGTGGGTTAATGATTATTTGTTGTTGTAGGTTTCTTATTTTTTAGTTTATTTTAGGTTTTTATTTAGTATATCTTAATTTAGTTCTTATTTTTTATTTTATTTTGTTTTTAGGATTAAGTTTAGGTTTAGGTTTAGGTTTTAGTTTAGGCTTTTATTTTATTTTATTTTTTATTTTACTTTATTTTTAATTTTATTTTGGTTTAGGTTTTTTATTTATTTTATTTTTAGGTTTTATTTAGTTTAGGTTTAGGTTTTTAGCTTTTAAGGGTTTAAGATTTAGGGTTTAGTGTTTGGGTTAGTTGAGGGTATAGGGTTTAAGGTTTAGAGTTGATTTAGGGTTTTAAGTTTTAGTCTAGGTTTTAGGTTTTAGTTTAGGGTTTAAAGTTTTTGGTTTTATTTTTAATAGATAATAAATTCATATTCAATATTTCTTCTTTTTGATTTCATCAACCAAGTAACACACCAAGTTTTCAAAGACATAAGCAATGACATAGATAAAAAAAGAGCATGCATAGAGTAAATCAAAAACCTTAGATAACTAGAACTGTCTCTACTGTAAAGACATAGTTACATTAGCAACAGATTGGATTGGCCATTCTTTAGTATCTCCAGTTCCCATTAGAATCACCTCATCCTCTCGAGTAGTAGGATCCACCATCATATCCTCGATCTCTTCCTCCCCCACCACCACGGTTGTAACCTTCAGCACTCCTCTTGCCTCCATAAACACCACTGGTCTGACCACCACCTCCATATCCACCTTTAGTTCTAGGGTTTAGGTTTAGGTTTGGGGGTTTAGGATTTATTTTAGGTTTAGGGTTTGGGGTTTTAGGTTGTTTTTAGGTTTAGGTTGGTTTAGGGTTTATGGTTTAGGGTTTAGGGTTTTGGGTTTTGGGTTTTGGGTTTTTTTTTTAATTAAGTAAATTGGTAGGTTTAGGTTAATTTAGTTTATTTTTTATTTATTTTATCTTAGTTTATTTTTTATTTTTACTTAATTTTACTTGTTTATTTTAGTATTATTTATTTTAGTTTTGGTTTTTTATTTTTGTTTATTTTTTAGGTTTATGTTTATTTTTTATTTGACTTTTTTATCTTTATTTTTAAGTTTAAGTTTTATTTTTTAAGTTTAAGTTTTATTTTTTATTTTTAGGTTTAGGTTTAGGTTTTTATTTTAGTTTTTTATGTTTAGTTATTTGGTTTTATTTTATTTATTTTATTTTATTTTAGTTTAGATTATTTTATTTTATTTTATTTAGTTTAGGTTTAGTCTATTTTAGGCTTAAGTTTCGGTTTTATTTATTTTAGTTTAGTTTATTTTAGTTTAGGTTTAGGTTTATTTAAATTTGTTTATTTTATTTTATTTTAGTTTTTTTTTTTAGTAGGGTTTAAGTTTTATTTTTATTTATTTCTAGGTTTTAATTTTAGGTTTATTTTTAGGTTTAGGTTTTATTTTATTTTATTTTAGGTTTATTTTACTTTTTTACGTTTAGTTTTATTTTAGTTAGGTTTTATTGGTAGGTTTATTTTTTTTTTTTTTTTTAGTTTTATTTAAATTTTATTATTTTATTTTAATTTATTTTAGGTTAAGGTTTAGGTTTTAGTTTAGGTTTATTTTATCTTTTATTTTATTTAGTTTAGGTTTTATATATTTTATTTTAGGTTTATTTTAGGTAGCTTTAGTGGGTTTAGGTGGTTTAGGGTTTAGGGTTTAGGAAGGTGGCTCAGTTTAGGGTTTTAGGGTTTGGCGTTAGGGTTTAGGGTTTAGTGTTTAGTGTTTAGGTAGGGTTTAGGGTTTTATGGTTTAGGGTTTAGAGTTAGCTTAGGGTTTTAAATTAAGCAAAATGTCAAGGTTAAGGTTTATTTTATTTAGGGTTTTACTTTAGTTTAAGTTTAGATTTTATTTATTTTGTTTTAGTTTAGGTTTAGGTTTATTTTAATTTTACTTTAGGTCAAGGTTTTTTTATTTAATTTAGGCTTTCAGCTTTTATTTAATTTTTATTTTATTTTATTTTAGGTTTATTTTAGTTTTATTTTATGTTTATTTTATTTATTTAGTTTTATTTTAGGTTTATTTTATTATTTTGTTTACTTTAGGTTATTATTTATTTTATTTTAATTTATTTTATTATTTTATTTTATTTTATTTTAGTTTACACATTTAGTTTAGGTTTTATTTTATTCTTATTTATTTATTGGTATTTATTTTATTTATTTATTTGGTTTAAGTTTAGTTTAGGTTTAGGATCTTAATGGTGGATGGATCCAATTTAGTGGTTTAGTTTATGTTTAGTTTTGGCTAGTGGAAGGGTCAGTATGGTTAGAGTGGAGAGTTAGTAGGTGGAAGAGGTTTAGTTTAGTGGTAGGGTTTAACATTTAGGGTTTAGGGTTAGGTTTAGAGTTGGGTTGGGGTTTATGGTTCAAGTTCAAGGTTTAAGGTTGGTTTGTGGGTTTTAGGTTTAGGGTTTTGGTTTTGAGGTTGTTGGTTTAGGGTTTAAGATTTAGGGTTTTATGGTTTAGGGGTTTAAGGAATAGGGTTTTATGATTTAGCATTTAGGGTTTAGGATTTAAGGTTTTTAGGGTATAAGGTTTAAGGTTTAGGTTTTAGGTTTAAGGTTTAGGTTTTAGTTTAGGGTTTTGGGTTTTGGGTTCTTTTTAATATAGAATAAATTCATATTCAACATTTCTTTTCTTTGATTTCATCAACCAAGTGACACACCAAGTTTTCTATGACACAAGAAATGACATAGATAAAAATGAGCACTCATAGTGCAAACCAAAAACCCTAGATTACTAGAATCGTCTCTACTATAATGGCATAGTTCCACAAGTAGTAGATCAAAATGGCCATTCTCCAGTTTCTCTAGTTCCCATCAGAACCACCTTGACTTCTCGAGTAGTGGGATCCACCATCATATCCTCGATCTCTCCCTCCATCACCACCATGGCTATAACCTCTATCCCTCCTCCCGCCTCCATAATCACCGCTGCTCGAACTAGCACCACCATATCCAGTAGCACCTCCAGATCCCTCAACACCACTATGATAACAACCGCCTCCGCCTTCATCTCCAGCCAAATCTAGACTAAGCCTGGTTGATGGTGATGTTCCTACCATCAAGGTTCTGCCCATTCTTAGGGTTTAGGTTTATTAGGTTTTAGGGTTTTAGTTTATTTTTTTAATTTATTTAGTTACTTTAGGTTTGGGTTTTGGGTTTAGGATTTAGGGTTTAGGGTTTTAGGGTTTGTGCTTTTAGGGTTTAGGGTTTAGGGTTAGGGTTTATGGTTTAGGTATTTAGGGTTTAAGGTCCAAGGTTTAGGATTGGGGTTTAGGATTTAGGGTTTAGTGTGTAGGCTTTAGGGTTTAGTTTAGTAGTTTAGGCTTTAGCTTTAGGGTTAAGGGTTTTTATGGTTTAGGTTTATTTTGTAGTTTAGTTTAGTTTTTATTTTATTTTTTAAGTTTAGGTTTTATTTTTTATTTTTAGGTTTAGGTTTAGGTTTTAATTTAATTTTTTTAGGTTTAGGTTTTAAGTTTATATTATAGGTTTATTTTTTAGTTTTATTTTTTAGTTTATTTTATTTTATTTAGTTTAGGTTTAGGTTTATGTTTAGTTTATTTTAGATTTAGATTTAGATTTAGGTTTTATTTATTTCTAATTTAGTTTTTTTTTAGGTTGATTTCCTGGCCACCCTGTCACATACCGATAGATTCATTCTTCTCTAGAACCCACCATAGGAGGGAAGTTCATGCAAAAGAGTCGGTGTTTCCACCCGCTTCACCGTTGCCCACCTTCACTAGTGCAGGTTTTAGCATCTCCCATTCCATCTAAGGCCATGAAGGCCGCATCCGAGGAAAAGTGCACCCCGTTAGTGATCCAGCTATGGCCAAGGGATCCTGCCCCTCCTACACCACCCATTGTGGTAAGGCCTGAGCTCTCCTGCTAGACCTTCTGCCCCAGTGGTGGTGCGTAAGGAGTGGCAACTCTGGAGCATCGTGGTCGTTCCTTTACCAACTCCACCCATACAGCCGGATGTAGAGATGGTGACAGTTATCACAGATATTCTAAATGACAGTTCAGTTACAACAGTGGTAGAGGATCATCCTAAGATTGTTACCCCTATCACAGCCAGTATCAATTAGGATTATCATTCATCTAGTGAGTACAGTCTGCATAGGATTGACTCCCTTGAGACAGGATAGGTCCAGTGCCTCTCAGTGCATGATAATGATCATACCCATGAGCCTAAATTGTTTATACCGCCGATCATTCTCTTAGATGAGATAGTTGCACATTATTTCGCGTGGAGAAGAAGGACATCTTGGGGTTGCTTGGTTAGATGAGAGAAGGTCGTTTGACCAAAGGATGACTTGTTAGAGATTCATGAGTTTGCATGGTCAACACTAGAGGATCTCTCCTTAGGGAACAACAAGCCATGGAAGGTGATGAGGTTGATTGAGGATAATGTAATCGCCAACACCTCCACTGTGGTAGAAGGAAAAGCATATTGATAAGATGGCATCGCCATGTGACTTGTTAGCGAAGGTCGCTGCTTTAGAAACAAGCCCCTCCAGTTCATCCTATTATAGTCAATGTCAGTCTGCCTGAGTTAGTGCATGTCTTGGACCTAGCCAAGACTATATCTCCCATTGACCAAGGTAGCACTAGATTGTATAGGAAGGTAGTGGAAAGTTCCTCCATACAAGAAAAAGATCTAAATATTATGGTTGAGCAGCAATTGAAGGAAGCTTTGGCTCAAGCCCAGGGAGGATCATCGTGGTTGACCAGGAATTGATGCTATCCAATATCCCAAGGTGCCTCCTTCAAGAGCTTCAATGGCAGTGGAAATTTGGGGTAGCATATAGCTCACTTCAAGGCTAGTTGTTGCAACGTAGGTGATAGTGATGCTTTACTCTTTAGACTCTTTGTCAGTAGCATAACAGGTATTGCTTTTGATCAAGATAAGTGAATACAACATTTCGCTTAAGACATTTGAGTTAGAGAAACAGTTCATCAAGAGGTTTGTTGGAGCTCAGCAAAGGGTTATTATAGGTATCTCGTTACAGCACAACAACACCCTAATGAGTCACTTATTGATTATATTCTCGATGGTATCGAAAGTGTATCAACAAAGATGCCATTGAGATTCTCTTGAAGAATATCCATGCCCGGTCACCTTCATGCTTAACTTTACTATCTATCCATTTGAGAAGCTAATCAACAAGGTGGCTAGTCTACAAGGAGAGGCCAAATAGTTACCTTCTCAAGATCGCTTGCCTAGAAGTAAGGTTTATGAAAAGAAGCCGAGTAGAAGTGGTTTGAGGGGTGAGATCACCAAGATACCATGATCTCAATAGCCTCCACCTCCTTTTCCACCATCGAGGAAACCATAGCCACCCAGCCTCCACTTAGCACAACCACCGCCAAAAACCACCAGTAGTGCATATCCACCGTGTGTTGCTATAGTCCACTTACTCTTTTAAATAAGTTAAAAAAACCTTATTCTTTTAAGAGGGAGGTAATCAGGAAGATCTTTAAGAATCTCTTAAAGAAGCCTATTTTTTAGCTACCCGAGCCTAGGAGACTGGAGGAAGTAGACAAAAGTCATGATCCAAAATTTTGCTCTTACCATCGTATGCTAGGCCATATTTAGGAGGATTGCTTCACATTCAAGGACTGGCTTGAACATAATTTCAAGACCGGTGCTATAGTTATCCCAAAGGAATACCTTGTGGAATAACCTTCCAGTTCCATTAAGGTAATCCTTGGGGAAACAAGTGATCCTACCAAAACCAAAGAAGGTTGGGACATTTCTTTATCTAAAACCGCTAAGAAAATAATTTAGAAGATCAAGAAACTTTTCCTGAAGATGCCTGAGTCAGCTCAAACCTCCAACACCAACGAAGGTTTGTAAGGTGCTAGTGTCAACTCTAAGAAAGGGGGATCTCAGTAGCAGCAGAAGTAGCAGCATGTGTTGGCTCGGGATAGCCCTTTAGCTTAGCCACGTCCACCCTCCTTCAGCCAGCCTACCACTAACTTCTACCATTTCAGCTAGCTCTTTTATTTCTTCTACTAGTAGAACTCTTGTATCAATGGATAAGGGCATCAAATCCCTTACCCAACTCACCCTACTTTACTTCTACTTTGTAACCCCAAATACTTTCAATAAATTGAAGAATAAAGCTAATTTGAATTATATCTATGTCTCTTCTGATGAGTTGTCTTCTTCTATTTCTAACGATAACTCTTCAAGTCTAATTAGCTATAATAATTCTAATCTTCCTCTTTATGATTCAAAGTTGGACTTTACGAATACTACAAGTTCACCTCTTGAGATATACTTCGAATCATCCAATTCCAAGGATCCCGTAGGAGAAGCTGTAGGTGAGCCTGATGTGCAGGTAGAACTTTCCACCACCTTGCCTCAAGAGATTACAAGTCAACCTCCGTAGTGGAAAGGTTCTACCTCCTAGGTAAGCACCTCTAGATAGACGGAAATAAGTCATTGGTACTGAAGATCGAGAAGCCCTTCCATTGGACACTTCACCCTTGGATATGCTTGTGGAAGACCAGTCGAAGGTGGACTACAATGTCCTTTCACATCTAAGAAAGTTGCCATCTCAGCTAAGCATATATGATGCCCTTGTCTTATCCAAAGAGATGAGGGAGTCACTAATCAAGGCCCACTTTGATCCTGAAATTGCTTAGCTCAACTGACCGCTATTGGTGAGGAAGCACATTATGAAAAACAAGCCTAAGGGATCACCTTCACAGATGAAGACCTTCTTCTGGGGGGACTTGGAGGAAAAGCGTCCCCTCTACATCACATTCAACATGGATAGGTTTAGACTTACTAGAGTTCTCATGGAATTCAGGTGCATCGGTGAACATTATGAGTCTAAAGACCCTTGCCTATTTGAGGATCGACATCTTCACACTCCGAGGAGACTGGATAATGCTGAGAGGATTCAATGATCAAGGCGAGGGGGCTTTAAGTTCCATTGTGTTACTTTTGGAGACAGGTGACTGGAAGACTGAAGCCAAGTTCTACATCATCGATTTAAAACTTCATTCACTACTTTTCTTGGTATGCCTTGGATACATCAGAATAGGATCATTCTATCCTCCCTTCATCAGTGCATTAAATTAAGAAAAGATGGAATTGAATACCATGTCAACAGGGATGAAAAGCCTTTTTCAATTAGAGAGGTTGAGATTTATGAGGATGTGACCTAATATCTTCCTCAACACACCCTTTCTCATGAACTTGGACAAAATTCAAATGCAAAATAAAAAAAAAGAAAATGAAGAAAAAGAAAAAATAAAAGAAAATGAAAAGAAAAAGTAAAGTCCAAGTACACAAGAGAGGGGAATAGAAGAAGAATTAGATTCATGTATCACATTCCACCCATAATTCATTCCATCATATGGATATGTGGGTAGGATAGCTCAACCTCTACCAGGCAGAGGTAGAGGCAGAAATAGAGGCAATTTTAGAGGTGGGAGACCCCCTAGTTGGCCTTCAACCAACAGAGGTGTGGTCAGTCATGAGTACCCCTACTATCCACATAGACATGGAATCCCTGAGGATGAGTCTAATGTGATTAGTATACTAGTCAACCCCTCTCAGTGGGTTCCATTGGAGGTGACTTTTGACTCAGATAGAGATAAAGACCAGACCTCCAACCAAAGCAAAGTGTTCGAATCTAGTTTATGTGAAACTATTAGGCAGCAGTTGGGTACCTTAGCTCTTACCTCACTTACATCTCAAAAAGTTGAAGGTTTAGTGGTTAAAGAAGTCCCTAAGTCTTCCAGTGATATGAGGCAAAAGAGGTTCTTTTTGGGTTGTTCATCCTCAAGTCCAAAGCTTGATGTAGGACTTAAGGAGGATACTATTAAAGAATTAATGGAATTACCTTTTGATTTTTACTTCCTTGTGTACAAAATCTTATACGAGTTTGGTTCCTCACACATGGTCCAAGCACAAGTTACGATTTTGAGAAGTTATGGAACAAGCAGTGAAGAATTAAGAGCAGACTAGATACAGGTACAAATGGGTCGATGATGATGATTATTATATAGTTATTACCAATCATTTAGAATTTGATAGGTTCTTCTCACACATCCCCAACTCTTATGGGAATGTGTGTTTAGAAACTTCAGATGATCTAGATGATCTCCAAGTAAAAGAGGCACCGCAAGAGTTTAAGGAGGATATTCATTCAATAATAGACATGCTTAAAAAATCAACCTTAGGATAGAAGAAAATCCTTGCCCGACATACATCAGTTCATTGCTGAATGAAGAAGAAACCAATAACTTAGTTAGGCTATTGACTAAGTTTAAAGACTGTCTCACATGAAGTTATGAAGGGATGCCCAGATTATCTCATAGCGTAGCAGTCCATAACTTAGCAATTGACCCTAACGTTGCCCCTATTAAGTAAGCTCTTAGACATATGCGATTAGAAATTGAACAATAGGTCATTTCTAAAGTCAAGAAACTTATCAATGCTGGTTTCATCGGGGTAGAAAAATATCCTACCTAGCTAGTCAACCCAATTAAGAAGAAGAATGGCCAAATTCATATTTATGCGTTGATTTTAGGGACTTAAACAAGGCATGCCATAAAGATGAGTTCCTCTTCCTATACAAGAATTAATGGTGGACATTGCCTCATCTCATGCAATCTTCTCTTTCATGGATGGATCATTTGGCTATAACCAAATCAAGATGCCTCCTAAAGATGAAAGAAGCACTACTTTTTGAACCCCAATCTAAATTTTTTGTTATAGGTTCCTGCCTTTCAGCCTTTAAATTGTTAGTGCTACATACCAACAGGCCAAGACTCAGACCTTCAATGAACTCATCAATCATCAGGTTGAGTGCTACATTGATGATCTCATAGTCAAAAGTAGAGAAAAGGAAGACCACCTCTTTAACTTGAGAGTAGTTTTTGAATAGTTAAGATAATATAAACTCAAAATGAATCACCTGAAGTGTACATTCAGAGTCACTTCAAGGAAATTTCTTGGGTTTGTTGTTCAACATCAGGGAATAGAAATAGATCCTAAATAGATCAAAGCTATCTTAGAAATGCCACCTCTTAAGAGTTTAACGCAGCTCAGATCCTTTCAAGGATGGCTGGCATATCTAAGATGCTTTATCTCAAACTTATCGGGGAGATGCAAGCCATTCACTTGTAAAATAGGATGCCAAGTTCAAGTGAGATGACAAGTGTTAGCACGCATTCGAAGACATTAAAGAGTACTTGGTGAAGTCGCCAGTTCTACCAGCCCCTATCCTCTACAAGCCAATCATCATTTACACTGCTGCATTGGATGACTCCCTTGACGCTCTGTTGGCCCAAGCCAATGACAAAGGGAAGGAGAGTGCTCTCTACTACCTCATCCATCATCTGATCCCCGGTGAAGCAAACTATCCACTTATTGAGAAACATTTTCTAGCTTTGATCTTTTCATCTCAAAAGCTATGCCACTACATGCTTTCTCATAAAGTGAACTTGATCTATCGAATAAATCTATTGCAGTACCTCATGACACGGCCAATGCTTTCTGGACATTTGGCTCATTGGTCTATGATACTCTCACAGTTTGATATCACATGCATACCCCTCTATGCAGTAAAAGGACAAGCACTAGTGAATTTCTTAGCAGCACACCCACTTTCTGCTAATTTTCCGTTTAGTGATGATCTCCCCAGTGAACAAATCATGAACTTAGGGGAGGCTGATAACCATTATTGGGTGATGTATTCTGATGGTGCTGCTTCTTTTCTTAAACGTGAAGCACCATAATCTATTCTCCCAAGAAAGGCATCAGTAGGAATAGTTCTTTTAACTCTAAACCATGATGTGATTAGATTCTCATACTATATTTCCAACCCCTACACCAACAACAAAGCCGAGTATGAGGCATTGATTGTCAGTCTAGAGTTAGCCATCACTATTAGTGTCAAGAACATCAACATCTTTGGGGATTCTCAGTTGGTCATCAACCAGATCATCGGGTCCTACCAAATCCTAAAGCCTAAGCTTCGTCATTACTATGAGTATACCATGAAGCTGTTGGCCCAGATTCCCAAAGTCACTATCTACAAGGTTCCCCGAGAAGAGAATGTAGTAGCAGATGCCTTGGCCAAACTTGCCAAAGAGTTGGTTTATCCGGAAGATGAGTCCATTTCAATAGGAGTCTAAAATAGACAAGTTCTATTCCTTATTGATGTTGAACTCATCGAGAGACTTTCTCTTGAAGGGTAGGTTGCCATTGCTAAAATGGATAAGGATCTGGATTGGAGGCAACCATTCATAGATTACTAGAGCACCGACAAACTACCTCAAGAAAAGTCACAAGCTTATCGTGAAAGAGAGCTCTATCCCATGCTCTTGTTGATGGCACCCCTATACGCCACCCCACGATGTGTGGTTACGCTATTTAAACAAATACAAATTTTTTTGGGTTTTTTGAAATATGTCTTCATTAGTCTTATTTGAAACATCATTTATTCTTAGATCTATTTTAGAAGTATATTTTAAGCATTTTAAATTAAATTATTATGCTGAAATTATTTTCATATTTGCTAGATCTCACTTTTTAATTAATAGCTTACTGCAGTAGATCTATCATATACTAATTTATTTAAGTATTGTGTGCTCATTTGCATTAATTGAAAGGATCTTTTTGGTTAAAATAAAATAAAATATTCCTTGCTAAAATTTATTTTATTGTGACAAAGAATATTGTGAATTTATTTCGAAATCATTTTTATATTAGTCTACAAATTGTAATAACATAAACATCTTAGTAAGATCACTTTAAGATATTTAATTTATATTTTCTTATCAATATTAAGTGAGCATTTTATCATGCAAAAATTTTAAGTTGTAAAGTGATCATTTATATGTTGTGAGATCACTTTTTGAATTGGATAGCTTGGTATATTTGTGAGAGATTTATTTTATCAAAATTTATTATTTTATATTTTTCTTTTTATGTTGTAAAATTTATATTGGGGTTCTACTCATCCCTTTCTAGGAGAGTACATATTGTTGTAGGGGTTGTAATCGCCCCATTATAGGAGAGTACTATTTATAAGCTATTTTACATTAAGTGGATTCCTAGCTAGGGGTGGTTAGGCGTGGATGTCGATCGATTTTTGGGTTTGGCTAAACCACATAAAAATTGTGTGTCTATTGTCTCTCTTTACTTGACTGTACTTTTATTTTTGCTGCATTATGAATTGTATCTTGTCATTATAAAATATAAAATTAATTTTGTACTAAAACTTAAAATTTAAGAATTTCACTTTTAAAATTTTTAATAACACCCAATTCACTTTTAAAATTTTTTATTTATTTTATTTTTTTATTTTTATTTAATTTAGTTGATTTATTTTAGGATAATTTAATTTAGTTTATGTTTTTTTATTTTAGTTTATTTTATAGGTTTAGGTTTAGGAGTAGGTTTTTCTTAGTTGAGTTTAATTTTATTTAATTAGGTTTAGGTTTTTTTATTTTATTTTTTTAGGTTTAGTTTGGTTTTGATTTTTTATTTTTTAGGTTTTATTTTTAGTTTAGGTTTAGGTTAATTTTTTTTTTAGTTTATTTTATTTTATTTAATTTAGATTAGGTTTAGGTCTAGCTTTATTTTAGTATTAGGTTTTGGTTTTATTTATTTTATTTATTTAGTTTTATTTAGTTTATTTTCTTTGTTTATTTTATTTTATATTAGGTTTAGTTTTATTTTTAGTTTAGGTTTAGTTTTATTTTATTTATTTCTAAGTTTTACTTTTTTAGGTTAATTTTAGCTTTAGATTTTATTTATTTTCATTTTATTTTATTTAGGTTTATTTTTTTTATTTTACATTTTTTATTTCATTTAAGTTTTCATGCTTAGTTTATTTTATTTTTTGGTTTAGTTTAATTATTTATTTATTTTAATTTAGTTTATTTTCATTTTATTTTATTTTATTTTAGGTTTAGGTTTAGGTTTTAGTTAGGTTTTATTTTTTATTTATTTTTATGTTTTACTTTTAGGTTTTATTTTTTAGGTTTAGATTTTTATTTAGTTTTTATTTTATTTTATTTTTGCTTTATTTTTTATTTTAAGTTTAGTTTTTATTTTATTTAGGTTTATTATTTTTTAATTTAGCTTTAGTTTTTATTTATTTTATTTTTTTAGTTTTATTTTTTTTTATTTTATTTTTTTAGGTTAAAGTTTAGGTTTTGATTTTAGTTTAGGTTTTTATTTTATTATTTTATTTTAGTTTAAGTTTTTATTTATTTTACTTTTAAGTTTTATTTAGTTTAGGTTTAGGTTTTTAGCATTTTAGATGTTAGGGTTTAGGGTTAATTGAGGGTTTAGGGTTTAGGTTTTGGGGTTTAGGGTTTAGTCAGGTTTTACTATTTAGGGGTTTATGGTTTAGGGTTTAGGGTTTAGGGTTTTTAGGGTTTATGGTTTAAGGTTTACAGTTTAGGTTTTAGGTCTAAAGTTCAGGTGTTAGTTTGGAGTTTAGGATTTTTGGTTTCATTTTTAACAGATAATAAATTAAGATTCAGCATTTCTTCTTTACAATTTCATCAACCAAGTAACATACTAAGTTTTTTAAGACACAGGCGACAGCATAGATAAAATATGAGCATGCATAGAGAAAATAATAAACCCTAGATAACTAGAATTGTCTCTACTATAATGACATAGTTTCATAAGTAGTAGATCAGATTAGCCATTCTTCGCTCAGCTTCAGAACCCCGACCTCAATAATGGGATCCACCATCATATCCCTAATTTCTCCCTCCGCCACCACTACGGTTGTAACCTCTGTCCCTCCTCCCACCTCTATAACCACCACTACTCTTACCATCACCTCTATATCCACCAAAATCTCCAGATCCCCCACCACCATTATGATAACCGCCACCTCCGCCTTCACCTCCACCACTAGATCTAATGAGCCTGGTGGTGATGTGTTCCGCCATCAAGGTTACATTCTGGATTAGGTTTAGGTTTGAATTTAGGGTTTAGGTTTATTTTCTAATTTATTTAGTTACTTTAGGTTCATATGTAGGGTTGGGGTGTAGGGTTTAGGTTTGGGTTTTGGTTTGTTTGGGGTGGTTTTGGGGTTTAGGTTTGTGTAGGTTTAGGGTTTAGGATTTAGGGTTTAGGATTTTGGTTTATTCTTTTAGGGTTTATGGTTTAGGATTAGGGTTTAGGGAGGTTAGGGTTTTGGATTTTAGAGTCAACATAGAGTTGTAGGTTTAGGGTTTATGGTTTAGGGATAATTTTGGGTTTGGGTTGGATTATGGTTTAGGGTTTTGATTTAAGGTTTAGGGTTTTTATTTTAAAATTAAGCAAACCCAGGTTTAGTTTATTCATTTATTTTATTTTTTTATTTATTTTAAGTTATTATATATATTTTATTTAGGTTTATTTTTATTTTTATTTAATTTTGTTTTATTTATTTTAGGTTTATTTTTTTTAGTTTAGGTTTTTATTTTAATTTATTTTCTAGGTATAAGTTTAGGTTTAGGTTAATTTTTTAGTTGAATTTTATTTTTATTTTATTTTTTAGGTTTAGGTTTTGTTCTTTATTTTTAGGTTTAGTTTTAGGTTTTATTTTATTTTTCAAGTTTAGGTTTTGGATTTTATTTTAGGTTTATTTTTATGTATTAGTTTTTTTAGCTTTTATTTAAAGTTTATTTTATTTTATTTAGTTTAGGGTCTAAGTTTAGTTTATTTTGGTTAACGCTTTAAGTTTAGGTTTAAGTTTAGGTTTTATTTTAGTTTAGGTTTAGGCTTATTTTATTTTATTTATTTTATTTTATTTTAGGTTTAAGTTTTTTTAGTTTAGGGTTTAGTTTTATTTTTAGGTTTATTAGGTTTATATTTTATTTAGTTTTATTATATTTTATTTTATTTTATTTTATTTTATTTTACATTTAGTTTTATTTTTTTTTTTTATTCTTATTTTATTTAATTTATTTTAGTTTAGGTTTTCCTTTATTTTATTTTAGTTTAAATTTTAAGGTTTAGGTTTAGGTTCAACTTAGGTTTTATTTTATTTAAGTTTAGGTTTATTTATTTATTTTATTTTGTTTATTTAGTTTAGTTTAGTGTAGGTTTAGTTTGTTTGTGTCAGAGTGGTAGTATTTTGGGTTGGTGGTTTAGGTTTTAAGATTTAGGGTTTAGGGTCAGGGTTACCAGGGCCCAGGTTAGTGTATTTTTTTTTTTTTTAGGTTTAGGTAGTTGAGATTAGTTTAGTGGGGTTTAGTTTAGGGTTAGGGTTTAGTTTAGGGTTTAAGTAGTTAGTACTTAGGGTGATTTATGATCAGGTTTGGGGTGGTTTAGGATTTAAAGTTTAGTATTAGTTTACTATGGTTTAGGGATGGATTTAGGGTGGGCAGGGTTTAGGGTTTAGTTTTTTTAAAAAAAAAAAGCAAGCTGGTTTAGCTTTATTTATTTTTTATTTATTTTAATTATTGTATTTTTTATTTTTATTTAGGTTTAGTTTTATTTTATTTAGTTTATTTTATTTATTTTAGTATTTATTTTAGTTTTTTTTTATTTTAGTATATTTTTAGAGTTTGGCATAGGTTTAGGTTTATTTTTAGTTTAGTTTTATTTTTATTTTATTTTTTAGGTTTAGTTTTTATTTTATTTTTTAGGTTTAGGTTTTAAGTTTATTTTGGATTTATCTTTTAGTTTAGGTTTAGGTTTATTTTTAGTTTATTTGATTGTATTTTAGTTTAGGGTTTATTTATTTTAATTTAGCTTATTTTAGTTTTTAGGTTTATTTTACTTTGTTTATTTTATATTTATTTTAGGTTTATTTTAATTTTAGTTTAAGGTTTGGGTTTTATTTATTTATTTTAGGTTTTAGTTTTTATTTAGTTTTATTTTATTTTATTTTTTATTTATTTTTTTATTTTATGTTTAGTGTTTTAGGTTTTATATGTATATTTTATCTTATAGTTTAATTTAGGTTTTGTTTATTTTATTTTGTTTAGTTTTAATATTTTATTTTATTTTATTTTTTTAGGTTTAGGGTTTATTTTATTTTTAATTTTCATTTTTATTTAAGTTTACATTTTAAAATTATTTTATTTTAAAGTTTTATTTATTTTAGCATAGGTTTTTTTTTTGATTTTAGGTTTTCAGGTTTAAGTTGTAGGTTTAGGTTTGGGGTTTAGGTTTTAGTTTAGGGTTTAGGGTTCAGGGTTTAGGGTTTAGGGTTTAGAGTTTATGATTTAGGTTTTAGATTTAGTTTTTTAAAATTTTTTAATTTTTTCAATTAAGTAAACAGGTTTATTTATTTAGTTTATTTATTTATTTATTTATTTTATTTTTTATTTTTTTTTTATTTATTTTATTTTATTTAAATTTTTACATTTGGGTTTAGTTAAGGTTTATTTTTAGTTTAGTTTTATTTTACTTTATTTTTTAGGTTTAGTTTAGGTTTAGGTTCTTTTAAGTTTAGGTTTTAGGTTTTATTTTATATTTATTTTAGGTATTATTTTTTAGTTTAGTTTATTATAAATTTATCTTATTTTATTTAGTTTAAGTTTAAGTTTAGGTTTAGTTTATTTAGGTTTAAATTTAGGTTTTATTTATTTTAGTTTAATTTATTACTTTAGGTTTAGGTTTAGGTTTTTTAACATTTTAGGGTTTAGGGTTTAGGGATTAAGTTTTAGGTTGTTATTTTGGGTTTATTTTGAGGTTTTATTTTTAGTTTAGGTTTACTTTTAGTTTAGTTTATTTTATTTTGTTTAGGATTTTGTTAATGTTTATTTTAGGTTTAGGTTTAGGTTTTATTTGTTTTAATTTAGTTTATTTTAAGTTTAGGTTTAAGTTTATTTTATTTTGTTTATTTTATTTTATTTTAGGTTTAGTTTTATTTTATGGTTTGGGTTTTATTTTTTATTTATTTCTAGGTTTTATTTTTAGGTTTAGATTTTTATTTAATTTTTTATTTTATTTTATTTTAAATCTATTTTAATTTTATTTTACATTTAGTTTTTTATTATATTTAGGTTTTTATTCAGGTTTATTTTCTCTTTTAGTTTAGGTTTTATTTTATTTTAGTTTATTTTATTTTATGTTTAGGTTTAAGTTTTAGTTTAGTTATTTATTTTATTTTATTTATGTTAAGGTTTATTTATTTTATTTATTTTTTATTATTTAGGTTTTGATTTTAGTTTATTTTTTTTTTTAGTTTAGTTTATTTTATTTTAGGTTTTATTTTATCTTTTTTAGGTTTTAATTTTGGTTATTTTTATTGGTTTATTTAATTTAGGTTTAAGTTTTTAGGATTTAGGATTTAGGGTTTAGTTTAGTGTTGGAGGATCTTGGGGTTTAATTTAGGGTTAAGGTGGGTGGGCCCAGGGCCTGGGTTAGTGTAGGGCCTCACCCTTAGTTTTATAAAGTTTAGGTTTAGTGTCACCAGGTTTTGGTTTTAGTTGGTTATTTGGCCAGTTTAGCTCAGGTTTAAGGTTTGGTTAAGGTTAGTCAGGGTTAGGGAGTTTAGTTTATAGAGTGGAGGGTTTAGATTAGTAGGTTTGGGGAGGAGTTTAGTTTAGGTTTACTTATTTTAGAGGTTTAGTTTATTTATTTATTTAGTTTATTTAGTAGGGTTTATTTTATTTTTATTTTAGTTTAGTTTAGGTTTATTTATTTTAGTTTAGTTTAGTTTATTTTATTTATTTTATTTGATTGATTTAGTTTAGGTTTTTTTTAGGTTAGGGTTTAATTTTTAAATTTTATTTATTTTATGTTTTATTTTAGGTGCATTTTTTTATTTTTGTTTTATCAATTTTATTATATTTTATTTTACATTTAGTTTTATTTTATTTAGGTACTTTATTTTAAGTTTATTTTATTTTATTTTAGTTCAAGTTTTATTTAATTTGTTTTTATTCTTTTATTTTATTTTATTTATTTTATTTTATAGGTTAAAGTTTAGTTTTAGTTTTGGTTTTATTTTATTTTATTTTTAAATTTTTTTAGGTTTAAGTTTTTATTTTTTTCATTTTATTTTATTAAGTTTAGGTTTAGGTTTTAGGTTTTTAGGATTAGAGTTGGTTTAGGGTTTAGGGTTTAGTGTTGGGAAGGTTTGGGTTTAGGGTTTAGGGTTTAGGTTTATGGTTTAGATTTATGATTAGATTTAGTGTTTAGGGTTTAGGTAGTTAGGGTTTTTTATTTATTTATTTTATTTTTATTTTATAAATTACAAACCGGTAGTTTATGTTTATTTAGTTATTTTTTATATTTTAGTTTTCATATTTTATTTTATTTAGATTTATTTTATTTTTATTTAATTAGTTTATTTATTTTAGTTTAGGTTTTATTTTAGTTTATTTTACATTTTAGTTTAGGTTTAGGTTTTATTTTTATTTTTTAGGTTTAGGTTTAGGATTTTATTTTATTTTTTCATTAGGTTTTAGGTTTTATTTAGGTATTTGAGGATTTTTTTTAGTTTAGGTTTATGTTTATTTTAATTTATTTTATTTATTTAGTTTAGAGTTTTTTAATTTATTTTAGTTTAGGTTTAGGTTTATTTTATTTTATTTTAGGTTTAGGTTTGGTTTTAGGTTTATGTTTAAGTTTTATTTATTTTAATTTAGGTTTAGGTATATTTTATTTTATTTTAGGTTTATGTTTTTTTTTTTTAGTGGGTTTAGGTTTTATTTTTTGATTATTTTTAGGTTTTATTTTAGGGTTATTTTTTAGTTTTAGGCTTTTATTTAGTTTTATTATATTTTATTTTGGTTTATTTTATTTTTTTTTTTATTTTATTTAGGTTTTATTGTTAAGTTTATTTTTTTTTTAGTTTAGTTTAGGTTTTTATTAATTTTATTTTAATTTTTTTTTAATTTTATATTTTATTTTATTTTTAGGTTTAGGTTTTTATTTTATTTTATTTTTATATTTTATTTAGGTGTAGGTTTATTTATTTATTTATTTTATTTTTAGGTTTTATTAAGTTTACATTTAGGTTTTAAGTTGGCTTAGGGTTTTTAGGGTTTAGGGTTTAGGGTTTAGGGTTTAGAGTTTAGGATTTAGGGTAGGGTTTAGGGTTTAGAGTTTTGGGTTTAGTGTTTAGGCTTTAGGGTTTAGGGTTTTTAGGGTTTAGGTTTAGGGTTTAGTGTTTAAGGTTTTTTTTTTGGGAAACCCTATATAGGGGAATTTTATTGCCACAAAAAGAGGGTTACAAGATCCTTAAAGGGATAAACTCCAGAACTACTGCTCAAAGAGCTACAATCAGCCTAGGGAGTAAATTACCTATCTAAGTACAGCCAAAAGCAAAATAAAAAAAATAAAGCAAGCAAAAGATACAAATTGATTAACATAAGAAGCCAATGGAAGATTAGGGCCAATGCTCTACAGGATGTGAGAACGCATGACACTATGGAGCAAACCTACAAGAGGACAAGAGAGAAGCACCTGCAAAATTGTAGACAGAAAGAAGTTAGAGCAGTTAAGGTAATACAGATAAAATGATAACTGAAAGAAGTGTGATAGAGAAGGCTCAGGCTCAGTCACACCAAGTTGGGGCAGATGCAAATATGAGCATCCAAACTTCAGCAAAAGGGTTACATCACAAGAGCTACTACCAAACCAATGGGGAGTGAAATCATCACAGCCATCATAGCCAACAAACCTGTATAGCAGCCATTTGAAGGTGATCTTTTGAGCTTTATTCCTTGTAAACATAAGCAAAGTCGTATACAAAGTAGAAGAAAGAGCAGCAAAGAGTAGAATGGATAAGAGGATCCCATGAAAAATATATGTCATCATATTAGGCCCCATGGCATGATAATCCCAACACAAATGAAAGAAAGCCATCATTTTTAGGTTAACCATATTTTTAACTAGATCTAAGGGTTTAATAAGAACAACAAGAAGACCCACCACAGGGAAATAATAGAAAATGTCAGGCAAAGGTAAGAAGCAATATAAGATAAGATGAAATACCTATTGAAAACCAGCCATGCAAATAAAAAAACATGGTATTAACTCCATCCCAAATGTATATGATAATAATAAATATCTTGGTAAAACCAAAGAATCAATCTATAGATATTTCCCAAAAAAGGAAGTCCAATGAATGTAAGTAATGTAGATGTTAATAACCTCCTTATTGCAGAAGTTAGAAACCAGCAAGTGTAAAGGAAGACAACATACCCCACCAAATTATCAGTGAATTGCAAGTCTATCGAGAAGAGATGGGAATACAATAGATTAGAAGAAATAGGTGGCTGCTCCCCACCACAAACAATTCCAATAAAAGATAATTAGAGATAACACTGAAGCGTTGCTTAACAAAGAAACTCAATAGTCGTCGCCATCATAGCCAAGGCGCCATAAGTCCATCCTTTTAGAGTAAACAATACATAGGTTAAAATCAAGTAAAGAAAAAGCATAATCACAATGATCTGGATAATTCTAACGGAATTAAGAGGGATAAAATAGCAGCAGGAGAGATCAGCTGTAGCCCAGATATTAATAGCAAAAATAATCAAAAAATTAAAAGGCAAGAAACAGCCAATAACCACAAAGATAACCTACTGGAGAAAGGACCTAAAAATCCAAAAGCCAACAGTGGAAATAAAAATACAATTATTACACCCATAATATAAAACTCCATTAAAAAGCATAGATGTAAAATAGAAACAAAATGGGTTCAAAAGATAATCAACAGAAAAATCCTTCCAGATAAAGATGATCAGGCTAGAAGCTAAACCCACATCCTCAGTAAAGGCAAACTGATAAGCCATTAAGTAAGTCCAAACCTATAATGAAATAATAGAATTGAATAGTAAATTACAGTTTCTCTCTTGGCAGGTTGGGTATATGAGGTTAGCCAAAACAATCAACAAAACAAATCTAAAAGCACCCTGCTGAACATGATAAGCAAACCCAGTAGCAGCTTACTGAACATAAGACTCAATGAACTAGATCAGCTAACAACCAAGAGAGAAAATAACAGCAAGTTGGCCATAAAACCACCCATTCAAAATAGACAATGCATAAGTTAATTCCCAGATAGAATGGCCAAGACTAGCTAAATGGGGATGGAAAAAATAGCAGCAGGTGAAGTGAAGAACCAGATGTTAATAGCACAACCATGAATAAAATTGAAAGGCTGAGGTTAGCTTAGGGTTTAGGGTTACTCATGGTTTAGTTATAGCTTTTAGGCTTTAGGGTTACTCAGAGTTTATTTTAGGGTTCATTTAGGGATTAAGCTTGTGGGTTTTAGGGTCCAGTGGTTTAGGGATTAGGGTTTATGGTTTATTTAGGGTTGTGGTTTAGGCTTTAGGGTCCAGGCTTTAGGTTTTATGTTTAGGGTTGTAGGTGTGGGGTTTATAACATTAGTTTTAGGGTTTAGGGTTTTTTTATAAAGTAAACCGGTAGGTTTTAGGTTTATTTAGATTTGATATTTTATTTAAGTTCATTTTTTATTTTTATTTAGTTTAGTCTAATTTTTTATTAGGTTTTTTATTTTAGTTTATTTTTGAGGTTTAGCTTAGGTTTATTTTATTTTAGTTTAGTTTTATTTTATTTTATTTTTTATTTTTAGGTTTAGGTTTAGGTTTTATTTCTTTTGGTTTAGGTTTAGGTTTTATTTTAGGTTTATTTTATTTTGTTTAGGGGTTAGGTTTAGTTTCTAGGTTTTAGGTTTAGGTTTTATTTATTTTAGTTTACTTTATTTTAGTTTAAGTTTAGATTTATTTTATTTTTATTTTAGGTTTAAGTTTTTTTTAATTTAGGGTTTAGGTTTTATTTATTTATTTTTTCAATTTATTTTTTAGGTTTAGGTTTTATTTTGTTTATATTTTATTTTTTTATGTTTAATTTATTTTATTTTACGCTTTAGGTTTTATTTTATTTAGGTTTTATTTTAGGTTGATATATTTTTTAGTTTAATTTAGGTTTTATTTATTTTACTTTAGTTTAATTTTTATTTTTATTTAATTATATTTTAAGTTATGGTTTAGGTTTAGTTTTAGGTTTTAGTTTAGTTTCTATTTTACTTTATTTTATTTTATTTTATTTTATTTAGGTTTAAGTCTTTTATTTATTTTATTTTATGATTTATATAGTTTAGTTTAGGTTTTATTAGGTTTAGGGTTTAGGGTTTAGAGTTTGGGTTTAGGGTTTAGCAAAGATTTAGTTTAGTATATATGGTTTAGGGTTTAGATTTTAGCTTTAGGGTTTATGGTTTTAGGGTTTGGGTTTTAAGAGTGGTTTAGGGTTTAAGGTTTAGAATTTAGGTATTTAGGTTTAGGTTTAGGGTTTAGGATTTATGGTTTGGTTTTATTAAAAAAAAATTAAAACCAACAGGTTTAAGTTTATTTAGTATATTTAGTTTTATTTAATTATTTTAGTTTACTTTAATTTTTATCTATTTAATTTAGTTTATTTATTTTAGTTTATTTATTTTTGTCAATTTTAATTTTACTTTATTTTGAAGGTTTAGGTATAGGTTATTTTTTTTTAGTTGGGTTTTATTTTTATTTTATTTTTTAGGTTTAGGTTTTTTAGTTTTATTTTATTTTTAAGTTTAGGTTTTAGGATTTTATTTTAGGTTTATTTTAGGTTTTATTTTATTTTAGGTTTAAATTTTTTTTCTTTTATTCATTTTATTTAGTTTAGGTTTAGGTTTAGTTTATTTTAGCTTTAGGTTTAAGTTTGATTTATTTCAATTTAGTTTATTTCAATTTTATGTTTATTTTATTTTATTTTAGGTTTAGGTTTTTTTTTTATTTAGGTTTTATTTTTCTTTATGTTTCAGTTTTATTAAGTTTTATTTTATTTTATTTTAGGATTATTTTTATTCACATTTAGTTTTATTTTATTTAGGTTTTATTCTTAGGTTTATTTTATTTTTTAATTTAATTTAAGTTTTATTTAGTTTATTTTGAGTATGATTTTTATTTTATTATTTTTTAGGTTTAAGTTTAGATTTTAGTTTATGTTTTATTTATTTTTTTTATTTAGGTTTAGGTTTATTTATTATTATTTTTAGGTTTATTAAGTTTAGCCATGGTTTTAGTTTGTTTTGGTTTAGTTGGGTTTAGGGTTTAGGGTTTAGGGTGGGGTAGGGTTTAGGAGTTTAGGTTGGCTCAGTTTGTGGGTTGTGGTCTTTAGGGTAGGTTTTAGGGTTTAGGGTTTGGGGTTTATGCTTTTAGTGTTTCACTGCTAGTGGTTTTTTTTTAGTATTTAGGTTTGGATTTAGGTTTAACATTTTAAAAAAATTAACCAAACCGTAGGTTTAGTTTATTTTATTTAGTTTATTTTTATTTTAGTTTAGTTTATTTATTTATTTTTATTTAAGTTTATTTTTAATTTTATTTAGCTTTTTATTTATTTTAGTTTATGTTTTTATTAAGTTTATTTTTAGGTTTAGTTAAGTTTATTTTATAGTTTAGTTTTATTTTTATTTTATTTTTTAGGATTATGTTTTATTTCATATTTTTAGGTTTAGATTTAAGTTTTTTTTTTAATGTTTAGGGTTTAGATTTTTATATTCAATTTATTTTTAGTTTATAATTTTTAGTTTAAGTTTAGGCTTTTTTTAGTTTATTTTATTTTATTTAGGTTTAGGTTTAGGTTTAGGTCTATTTATTTTAGTTTATTTTATTTTAGTTTATTTTATTTTAGTTTATGTTTAGGTTTTTTTATTTTGTTTATTTTATTTTTATTTTAAGTTTAGGTTTTTTTTTAGTTTAGGATTTAGGTTTTATTTTTTATTTATTTTTAGGTTTATTTTCTCTTTATTTTACATTTAGTTATTATTATTATTTTTATTCTTAGTTTATTTTATTTTTAGTTTACCTAAGTTTTATTTATTTTATTTTAGTTTTGTTTTATTTTTATTTTAATATTTTGGTTTTAGGTTTAGTTTTAGTTTTGGTTTTATTTTATTTTATTATTTTATTATATTATTGTTTATATTTTTATTTATTTATTTTTATTTCTCAAAGTAGGTTTTAGTTTATGTTTAGGGTTTAGGGTTTAAGATTTAGTTTAGGGTAGTTTAGGGTTTAAAGTTTTTTGGGGGTTAAAGTGGGTTTAGGTTTTAGGGTTTAGGGTTGTAAGTTTATGGTTTAGGGTTTAGGATTTAGGGTTAGTGTTTTATTTATTTATTTTTATTTATTTTTTTAAATTAAGTAAACTAATATGTTTATGTTTATTTAGTATATTTTTTATTTATTTTAGTTTTATTTTTTAATTTTATTTAGATTTATTCTATTTTATTGCTTATTTATTTTAGGTTTTTATTTTAGTCATTAGGTTTAGGTATAGGTTTATTTTAATTTAGTTTTATTTTATTTTATTTTTTAGGTTTACATTTTATTTTTATTTCTTAAGTTTGGGTTTTATTATATTTATTTTAGGCTTAGGTTTTATGTATTTATTTTAGGTTTATTTTTAGGTTTTTTTATTTAGTTTAGGTTTATTTTAAATTTATTTTATTTTAATTAGTTTAGGTTTATGTATAGGTTTAATTTATTTTATATTTAGGTTTAGTTTTTATTTATTTATTTTAGTTATTTAAGTTTAGATTTAGGTTTATTTTAGTTTTATTTTAGGTTTAGGTTTTATTTAGTTTAGTGTTAAATTTTATTTTTATTTATTTTAGGTTTTATTTTTATGTTATTTTTTTAGATGTGGGGTTTTATTTATTTTTTATTTTAGATTTAGTTAATTTTTATTTTAAGTTTAATTTTTATTTTATTTAGGTATTTTATTTTGTAGTTTAGTTTAGGTTTTATTTTATTTTATTTTATTTTAGTTTTATTTATAATAAAAATCCTAGATAATTAAAACCTTTCTATTATAAAGATACAGCCCATAAGCACAGATTGGATCGACTGCTTCTTCGCTTTCTCAGCCCATCAACTACCTGGCATCTTGAGTAGTGGGATCCACAATCATATCCCCGATCTCTCCCTCCACCACCACCACGGTTGTAAACTCCATCACTCCTCCCGCCTCCATAACCACCACTGCTACAACCACCACCTCCATATCCACTAGCACCTCTAGATCTCCCACCACCACTATAATAACCAATGCCTTCACCTTCACCTCCATCGCCAGATCTAGACTAAGCTTATTTAACGGTGATGTTCTTGCCGTCAAGGTTTTACCCATTCTTAGGGTTTAGGTTTATTTTTTTAATTTATCTAGTTACTTTACACTTGGGTTTAGGGTTTAGGGTTTAGGGTTTACAGTTTAGGGTTTAAGGTTTTAGGGTTTAGGATTTATGGTTAGGGTTTAGGGTTTTTGAGGATTTTGGGTTCAATGATTAGGGTTTCGATTTTATGGTTTCTTTTTAAAAAAAAAGTAAGTAAACTGGTAAGTTTAGGTTTATTTAGTTTAGTTTATTTTAATTTTTTTTTTATTTAGTTTGTTTAATTTGTTTTAGGTTCATTTATTTTAGATTAGGTTTTTTATTTCACTTTATTTTTTAAGTTTAGGTTTAGGTTTAAGTTTATCTTTTAGTTTAGTTTTATTTTTATTTTATTTATTAGGTTTAAGTTTTATTTTTTATTTTTCAGTTTAGGTTTACATTTTTATTTTATATTTTTATGTTTAGGTTTTTTGTTTTTATTTTAGGTTTATTTTAGGTTTTTTTTAACTTAGGTTTATGTTTATTTATTTATTTTA
Source organism: Cymbidium sinense (assembly GCA_021442155.1). Lineage (NCBI taxonomy): Eukaryota > Viridiplantae > Streptophyta > Magnoliopsida > Asparagales > Orchidaceae > Cymbidium > Cymbidium sinense. Next base: position 19,713,611 of record CM038226.1, read on the forward strand.
ATTCATTTTAGTTTAGGGTTTAGGTTTTATTTATTTTAGATTAGTTTATTTTAGTTTAGGTTTAGTTTATCTTATTTTATTTAGGTTTAAGTTTTTTTCTTAGTTTACAATTTAGGTTTTATTTTTTATTTATGTTTAGGATTTATTTTTTTGGTTTAGATTTTGTTTAGTTTTTATTTTCTTTATTTTAGGTTGATTTTAGTTTTATTTTACATTTAGTTTTATTTACTTTAGATTTTTAATTTTGGGTTTATTTTATTTTTAGTTTAGTTTAGTTATTATTATTTTATTTTAGTTTAGTTTTAATTTTTATATAATATTTTATTAAGTCAAGTTAGGTTTAGGTTTTGGTTTGGTTTTGGTTTTATATTATTTATTATATTATTTATTTAGGTATAAGTTTTTTTATTTTGTTTTAAGGTTTTATTTAGTCTCAGTTTAAGTTTTTAGATTTTAGGGTAGGGTTTAGGGGTTTAGTTTAGAGGGGAAGATTTAGGGTTTAGTTTGGGATTAGGATTTTAGTTTAGTCAGGCCTAGGGATTAGGGTTTTCTTTAAATTTGAAACCCAGATGTTTAGTTTATTTAGTTTATTAATTTATTTAAGTTTTGTTTATTTTTAGTTTGGTTTATTTTTAATATTATTTAGTTTAGTTTATTTATTTTAGTTTATGTTTTATTTTGGTTTATGTTTTAGGTTTATTTTATTTTTAGTTTAGTTATTTTTTATTTTATCCATTCATTTAGTTTTATTTTATTTTAGGTTAGTTTAGGTTTTTTATTATTTAGGTTTATCTCTTTAGGTTTTATTTTTAGGTTTATTTTATGCTTTATTTTTATTTTAGGTTTAGGTTTATTTTAGTTTATTTTACTTTATTTAGTTTAGGGTTTAGGTTAAGTTTATTTTAGGTTTAGTTTAGGTTTTATTTTAGTTTAGTTTATTTTTTCTCTTTATTTTTTTTATTTTATGTTTAGGTTTTTTATAGTTTATTATTAGGTTTATTTTTATTTTTTTAGGTTTTATTTTAGGTTTATTTTTTTAGGTTTTAATTTATTTTAGGTTTATTTTATTTTATTTTACATTTAGATTTTATTTTATTTAGGTTTTCATTTTGGTTTTATTTTTTTTTATAGTTTAGTTTAGTTATTATTTATTTTAGTTTTCATTTTATATCATTTTATTTTAGGTTTAGGTTTAGGTTTTAGTTTTTTTTTATTTACTAGGTTTAGGTTTTTTATTTTTATCTAGTTTAGGTTTTATTTAGTTTAGGTTTAAGTTTTAGTTTTAGGTTGAGTTTAGGGTTTGTGGTTTAGGTTCTTAGGGTTTAGGTTTTTAGGGTTTAGGGTTTATGTTGGCTAAATTAGCCTTATGTTCAATTTAATTAATTTTGATGATAACAAGCAAATGCTTGGATGTTCTAATAAATATTTTTATGTGTTTCAGATATATCAATTGCTAATTACATATCCAATACATCTCACAAATTGTTAGAAGAAATTGCAAGAATAAAAGAATGAAAGGGATAATGTGAAGCTCATGATTTTAGGTTATATGATTATTCATATGAGTTCTTTAGCATGAATCAATTTGCTCACAATCTAACATACTATTTTAATGAGGTTAATTTATATAAATCTTTATTTAATTAACATTCAATTATATGTTTTTTCAACATAGCAATAAAATTGTCAAAGTAATAAATGATCATAACTATTAAGTATAATTATTTTATTTACTTAATATAATTAGGTATTTTAATTTAAT